>JAEIFV010001389.1:0-56187 GCA_018904265.1 Lordiphosa collinella
GTGCTGCAAGCCGGTTTTGAACCGAACCGGTTTGAACCCAGAATTCCGACTACTAATTTGGTTTGAACCGAACCTTGAACCAAACCTCTTTAAAATTAAAAGCTGAACCTAAACCTGTTCCGAACCAAATAGTTCGGTTCGGTTCAACAAAAATTATAGAAAAATAAACTTTTCATACGACTTTTTCTGTTATCTGATCCGTTTTGGGCGACTTTATGGAACTTGCCCTTATATGTGAATTGTCTTCAAAATGCTGTGCTACTAGATTAGATCACAAAAGTTGAGAGATTTGAAACCGAATGCTTAAGGCAAAGTAGATTTGATGCGTTCGGTTTTCCTTCCCTAAAATCTAGTAGTCGACGTTATTCTTATCACTTTACATATAAAGTCCTCCTAGTTTAATTAAAATCTCTTCGTTTATATGAAAATCAATAGAGATTTCTGACACACCCCCGATTATATATATTAAATAGAATATTATTGACTAAAACATCAACAATTCGCTTCCGACCCAGTTTCTACACGATTCGTTCGTTTTTATTTCCAAGCTTTCCACACTTTCCCACTTAGGTCGTTTTTATGTTGAAAGCGATTTGTAGAAAACATAGGATTGAATTGATGATAAAACAAATTTTATTTAATCTTTTGTAAAGCTGCAGCTGCGCACGAAATTTCTCGTTGGGAGCAGTCCAGCAACATCAGCAAAAACGACCACCAGCCAGACACTCGCTGCATGTATTTGTTTTTGCAGTCGTCTCTGTCGCCCCGATATGCAATAGATTTGTTGTGGTTTTCGCTTCGAGTTTGGCTGCTGTGTGTAAGGTGACGAGGCAATTTTCAATGCGCCATACAATAACTCTTAGGAGTAATCGGAGCAAAAAGAGCAAGGCCCTGCCCACCGATGGTGTAAAGCATGGGCTAATCCAAGGCTCGAACCAATCCTTCGTCCAAAAACCTTGAACCTCAAATTTCCGAATCTTAGCCATTGCTAAGTTTTAGTTCAAGCCCGCGATCCGGAATTCCGAATAATTTTTTGGGTTTGCTGCCCTGTCCACTACACCTCTTTCTTCAAAACGAAAGCACAGTGTAAAACCAGACACTCCAATCGAATGCCAATTCTTAGATTCTACAGAAATCTCTTCCCGTTGCTTTCAAACCTCTCGAATAATAGTAAGAGATTTTGGCAAGCCAACCAAACCGAATTCGTGAAATATTGCGAATATACACCTCAACAAAGGAGCTGCCAAATCAAAAAACTCAATACAAAAAAAAAAAACTCACAAGACTTTTGGCACCAAAGCGCTTTGAGATTCGCTTTGTTGCCAGTACACACTTCTCACAAAAGGTCTCAACAAAGGACCATAAATATACTAGATTGGCGTTTTTCAGTATATATACCAATAACTCAAGATATAGTAGATATCTTTTATTTGAAGAGTTATCGCGAATTGCCGATATACACATTTGCTGTATCGATTAAGCTTGTAACCATATTCCCATCACTAATAGAATTACCAAAACAAAAGTGGAAAATGAATCAAGTCGGTCAAGCCCGACTATACTCTGTTCCTGTGACGTGCGTGCACCGTTGCGATCGATGCTGCCCATAATTGTTTGTTTTCCTTATAAGTCGACTATCGCTCATCCGATCTTAATCATTCTTTTGGCGAATCGATAAATAATCCTGATTACTAAATATGTCCAGAAATATGTCCAGAAGGAAGTATATAGTAAGAAGCATATGTCCCTTACATGTCAAACCACTATCACTTACCATCTCTAAGATCTGTTTGATCATACGGAAAGACGGACAGACAGCTATATCGACTCGCCTGTTGATACTGATGTAGAATATATAAGTATACTATATAGGGTCGGAGATATTTCCTTCTGCCTGTTACATACTTTTGCACAAACTTATTATACTCTATGAACCTCTGGTACAGACTATAAAAACATGAGCGCAAGAAGAGGAAGTGCCGAATTATTTCCTCGGGATGACAAAATTAACCTCAAAGAATCTGTAAAGACGAAGCGATTGTTGTGGAACCTTACGGACAAAGGTCACAGCAATTTAGTTTTCCTGAAAAGTGTTTGGGACGATATTGGAACGCAGATAGGACGGGACGGTTTGAAAATTTTTAAAATGTCGCCATCAGACTAATCTGTTCATATTAACACATAAGCAAATGAATGTAAGGAAGCGTGTACTCTGAACATCGCTACGAGAAAGATTTCTCTACCACGGCAACAAGCCCAGAACAGGAGGAAGGGACGGTGGCGATGTTTTCGGCGCAATTAAAATGCAGACTGTTCCTCCATGATTTCCCTTCATACTGCTGCTGCACAAAATTGCTCGATAACAGGATTGCAACATGCAGATCTTCGTCTAGACGCTTAGGGTCGAACCCTTGAATACCATCGGAACAAAGAAGGAATTCATCAAGATCAACAGCGTCTAATCTTTGCCGGCAGTATGCACAATTCCAGAATTCATATTTCAGTTAGAAAGTTCGAAAAAATTAATGAAATTGAATGCCAGAATTTTTTTCAGTGTAGGCTTCCCGACATTCTCGCTCATTCATTGTCCGGGTCTGTTGCTGTTGTTGTTGAGGCTCGTGTGTGTGTGCGCTTGCGAGAGTTTTGCAATTAGCCAGAGCTGGCCAATTGATAGCTAGGCAGCGCAAGAGTGAAACTATGTTTCCTCCCTAATGCCAGCACCCACCCACACTCAATGCCTGTCCACAATTTAGTTGTCAACGAAGCATTTCGCCTCCACTGACATGCAACACATATTGTTTATTTGGCTTTTATGGTTTCTAATTGGTTTTTAATGTGGCAAACAATTAGGAAATGGCTGAAAGTGAAAGCGGCAGCTAAATAATTTTTTTGTGAGTGGGAGATAAAAGGAAATTCTTATAGTTAATATTGCCAAGTCGCAACAGGCCGTCCAGAATACACTGCTTTCTGAAATTTCAATGAGTTCCTACATTTTTGAGGATCTTGGATCTCTAATGGACAGATTTCCACTTTGCAAACTTTTACTGTACGTTTTCTCATAAGGACCCCAATCTTAACAAATAGAAGAGAAATTCGTTAAATTACTGGGAAAGACCCAAAATGAACGAAAAATAAGTTCAAATACTCAAAAGGAAATGATCAAGGCTTTCCTTAAATTAAATAATACTGGCCTGTTCCCGTTTTCGATCAAATCATGCGGAATCGGAATTGATAAATGGGCCGCATCTAAAAAACCGACTGTTTTATTCGACACTGTAACGTGGCCGGTTGTGGTACAGCGGTTAGTGTGTGTGCCTGCTTTGCAAGAGGTTGTTGTTTCGAAAAGTTTTTTCTTTAAAAAATTTCTCACCCGTTCACCTTCACCAGCTTTTGGCGCCAGCTGTTAAGTAACTAGCCATGAAAAAGCTTCTCAATATTTTGCCTTTCGAATTCGGCGTTAAGCTGTAGGTCCCTTTTTTCTTGTGCGGAAATTATAAGCACATAGATTTTGGGAATCTCGGATTGGCCTTTTGTGGGCTGTTAAGTCAAGTTTTTATTTTTACTCTCAATGAGAGAATGTTCGAACTGAATTCTTTAAGCGCTTCTTGGAAGTCGTATTTCTTTCCAATTCCGATCAATAATAGCCCTGATAATCTTTTCATTATTATTCGACATTATGGATATTTAGTTATTATCACAAACCAGAATGAAGGAGGAATCCATCTTCTTTAACTTCTATATTGAATTAATTCTTTTTAAAGCATCCTAAATAAACAAGAGTGACCTGCATTTGCATATGGATATGTCATCTAAAGAAATTGTTGGAGGCTTTGGGACTTATGGAACAATCGGGACTTTCGAAAACGGTCATAGATTTAGTGTTGGGTAATGGCTGTTCATTTCACTGGACATGCAGCCAGGTGCTTGGTTTTGAGATGGCGGCTGAGATTGCAACCTTAAGCAAGTGAGTTACAACCTTAAGCAAGGCTGCCATATTTAAATTCCGCCATTTTATTATCCAATACGGTAAAATGGTTCCAAATATCACTTGTTTTTTGGTGAAAGGCATTCTGAATAAAAATTGGACGTGATTGCCATACCAGAAGGTTGCTTAATATAGAGTTGCCTTACATTGACAACAAAAAAAAAAGCGAAGCCATACGCCGAAAAACTGTCTCACTCACTGATAAAGTCACTGAAAAGTTCACTGAGCTATTTACTGAACAACTCACAGAGCAAGAGAGACTGAGCAAGAGCGGCTAGACTAGGCCTGGCCAGCCATAGCCCCTGGGCCCGGAGTCAGTCTCCTATTCATACCGAGTGCTTGCCGAGAAGTCAATCATCACTGAGTGTCAGAGAGAGAGATAGACATATATTCTGTCCTCTCTCTTTGGCCGGGTCTGGGCTAAGCAACTCTCAATGAACAACTCAAAGAATAAGAGCGTCTGAACAACTCACAGAACAAGAGCGGCTTAGCAACTCTTACTGAACCAAAATGATCAATTAAAGAAGAAGAACATGTTCACTTGCTCAGATTAGTGAACAACTCAATTTTGTTCACTCTTTGCCTGTTTTGATACTTTTTAAGTGGGTCTTTCAAAAAACGATCGCTGTACCCTAAAATAAAATGTGACATGTCGTGAAATAGAGATTTTCATGAACATTTGTTCGGCTTGCATACGCTCCCAGTGTCAAAAGAGCTTAAAAATTGTTCGAAAAAAAAAGAATGTTGTGTGAAAAGTTATTTTCAAATGTTTTATAATATCCAAAGCAGATTTAAAATCGCACTAAATTTGATTAACTCCAAAAACTGAAAGTTAAAACCAGAGCTTGTAAATAACAATTGAACATTTTTGCCTTTGCGGTCTGCTCAATAAAAAAACCGACAAAATCCATGCACTCTTGCTCTCGATCTGAACAGAACATTTCGTTTCTCCTTGTTTTTGATTTCAGTTGACTGTTCTCTGTTGAGCTTATCTTGTTTTGCTCATTCAATAACAATTTAAAGAAAGCGATCCGACTGAGTGCTCGCACATTAAGAGTCAGTAGATCAAAGTAAAGCAAAAAGCCGAACGACTCACCTCAAAGGGTTATTTTTTTTCTTTTATTTGTTTTGTGTGTGTATGTGGCTTGTGTGAGTCGTAAGCCCAAATCAGCTCACTCACAAATGACTTTTATCTTCTTTGCTCGCGACGATTTGCTCAGTGAATGAGTAGAGCAAAATGTAAACAAATCTATTGGTTGTTCGTTGAGCACTAAGCGATTCGTTCATGAGCCAATGTGAACGGTTCATCTCTGACTTTTTGCTCAAAGGGTCCGTAAATAACTGTTATTTTTGGACAACAAAAAACGGTCAATTGTTATTTGCTAGCTCTGGTTAAAACACATAAGCTGCGAAGTTTAAAAGTTTAGTTTGCATTGGACAACAGTAAACCATGATTTTCGTAGATACCTTCTTCTATGAAAATTGTCGATAAATATAAGCTGTTGCCTTTTCGGAGTCTAATCGCTACTTGGTGGAACCGTTTCAGAGAAAAATTTTTCGGCACTAATACTCTGCTCAAAAACAGTTTTGCTTGAACCCATTTTCAAATCCACTCCGAATGCAAAACTCAAATGTTCACTTGACTGATAAATCATTGTTGTAAAATCATTTCTAATTTTGTATTTATTTATTTTTGTTGAAACAAAAATTCAATTACCTGTTCCGCCAAGCCAAAGCTTATTAAGCAGTAAAAGTCCTTCAGGTTATTATACGCGCAATTGTGAAACTCTTCAAAGTAATGGCAAATCATGAATAGCAATTACCTGGCGCCCCCTATGTCCCAGCCACCCCACTAAATGCTCCAATCAATGCAATTATAGTAAACGTTGGCACAACACACACAACCAAACATACTAACTAATCGTACGTAGACATCGCGTGAGTGGCCCTAATGTGCAGGCTGCCGCACCCCACTGCAAGCAGAGCAAAGCAGTAGCAATCCTTTTGGGGCCACATCAAATGCAGCACGTGATGGCCGACGACGACGACGAGTCATGGCAACAACTGTGGAACGAAACTCAAATGCGTAAACACTAAAGTTTAATGCACTCTAATTGCTAACGAGAGGGGCGGTGTGGGGGTCAGGCAAAAACGGAAGTTCGCAGACGACAAAGGCACCGGCACATGACATTCTAAACTATAATATTTAAATAAGGTTTTCGCCATTATCCGCAAAAGTGGCGTGTCTGCTGCCACACAAAAGTTCAATTACTTTTCGCTTTCTTTCTCCTTTCGGCTTCTCTTTCTAGCGGATATCCGATTCCGTCCGGCGGCATTGCGTGCCAAAATCCTTAGGCTCTCACTTTAATGACCATTGTAGCAACTGGCCATAAAATTGATTAATGTTTGATTTTAATGATTTATTTTAGTTGTCCAGCAGCCAGGACATTGATTGAGTGACCGAATCCAAGCAAAAAAAAAAGAAAAAAGAAACAGGTGAAGCAAACGTCACCCCAGGCGCTATGTATAACATTCGAAAAGGCCACTCAAAACGGAATTATTTTCAAATGCTTTGTGTGATTTATGGAGACAGGCTATGAAGGTGGCGGTGCAGTCCAGGAGAGTGCAAGAAGTGTGACGAGACAAGGTCTCATGCAATGTTTGTGCAATTGACCACAACGAAATAAAAAAGGAGGAAGGAAATGTTCAAAAATGAAGAGTTAGCCCAGTTATTACCCTCTAAAATATATACCCATAATTTTGTTTGAACTAAAATTAAATTTGAAAATTCGACTAAAATAAGCTTACTTTTACGTACTACCTTAAAACAATAATTACAAGATATCGCACTGCGCAGCTTTGATATTTTCAGTTGGCCTTGGTTCGGTGATTCAAAGGTGTAGTCTGGTATATCGAACTGATATGGTCGCTTTCGATTTTCTGGTGTAGGCAGTAACTTCTATCGAAAGCTGTCAAAAATGTAGAAAATCGACTTTGTGGCCCTGGTTTATGTGTGTGTTCCAGCCCTTGTAAAGTGTAAAATGGCTTGACACAGCCCCAAAGGGCCAAAGCCGAACTACTCTCAATCTCTTGGCTTGTGCGCTTCTAATTTTCGCACAAGAGAAAGGGTACATCTACCGCCGGATCCGAACGGCAGTTTGAGTGCTTTTTTGGTTAAATAAAATGGAAAAAATTTTTCCACCCACCCCCCCCCCCTCCCCCAACCCCCCCCCCCCCCCCCCCCCCCCCCCCTTATTTTTTTTCCCCCCCCTCCAACACCCCAAAATCCCCCCTTTCCCTTTTTTTTTTTTCCATTTTTTTTTTTTTTTTTTTTTTTTTTCGGTTAAAAAAATTTAACAACGGCGCTCCACCGCACACAAGTCGCATAACAATCGATTTTCTGAAGAATTGTTTCCGGGCCGTTTGATGTCGAAAAGTGGTGATTTGGACTGGCCACCGCGTTCGCCCGATTTGACGCCGCCTGACTTCTTCTTGTGGGGATATTTGAAGTCAAAGGTTTACGTTAACAAGCCAAGGACCGTAGAAGAGCTCAAGGACAACATTCGTGAAGAAATAGCCGCTATTCCGGCCGAAATGTTGGCGAAATCGATGGAAAATGCTGCAAAAAGGGCACAATACGCCATCAACGCCAGAGGCGGCCATTTGAGAGATATCATATTCAAAAATTGATGTAAACAAATCTACTTGGAACAAATTAAATGATTAAGATTGCCAACCGCCAAATTTTTATTTTTTTCTTTGATTTTTTTAAAAAAAACATGGGTCCGTCGAATATGGGCAAACCCTTACTTTCGGTTGCGCTACCTTGTAATTATTGTATCATGACAAACTACTACTCTGAACTAGGAAAAAAAATAGTATTGTCACTCTCTATATCAGGGATGCAAAACGCTCTGAAGGGGGTTGACCAGTGTGACGACCGCTTTCACCTGTTTTTTGGAAATTTTTACAATATACCATATATTTAGTAACTGTTTAAGCACGTTAAGCAAGTTTTCTCACTAGCACTTCTTTTTCGACCGATCATTTGTACTGCAGCAATATGCTATAGTCATCCGATTTTGAAAAACTTTGTAGATCTGTGTAAAACTATATAAAATAAGTTTAGCCAATGATAAGAACGTTTACATTGAAAAATAAAAAGTTTTTCTCACTAGAGCTAGTTTTTCAACCGATCGTTCCGGCAGCTATACGCTATAGTCGTCCGATTTTGACAAAACCAAGTAGAACCTTGTGTGAAAGCATACTTAATAAATAAATGCCGATTTTAAGGTCATTTCCATGGAAAACAAAAAAGTTTTTCTAACTATGACTTCTTTTCAGAACATTCTTTTCTACGACAGCTTACTATAAAGACGTCCGATTTCGACAAAGTTTGGTGGAATCATGAAAAAGCATAGCAAACTAAGAAATACGAAGTTTGGGCGTTGAAACAAAAGTTTTTGTCCCTTAAACCATTTTTTTTGACCGATCGTTCGTATGACATGTCATCCGATCCGGTCGGTTCCGACAAATGTGCAGCGTATAATTACTAAAAGACTTCTTGCAAAGTTTGGTGAGATAGCTTTTAAACTAACGGAGGAGATAGCATAGAAACAGATGGACAGGGCTAGATCAACTTAGCTCGTCATGCTGATCAAGAATATATATACTTTATGTGGTCGGAGATGCTTCCTTTTATGCGTTACAAATACACGGACAATTTTATAATACCCTCTGCAAGGGTATAAAAAAGCATTTTAATCCTTGTGACTGTGGCTTTTTAAAAATATTGAAATATAAAAATTTTACAAGACTTAGAATTTATTTTTCTAAAAAAAACACTTTTTTTTTGCTGTTTTGTTGCATAAAAAACCGACGTGACATTTTTTGATTATCCTTGCTCATCTCGTAGCCCAACATGTACTGAACTAACCCTAAAAATTTCAAGGCGATCGGTTAAGACGTTTTTGAGATTTCATGCCGACCAGTTGAAAAAGGTGGTTTCGCGAAAAACGCGTTTAAAAGTTAAAGTACGCTGTGCCGGGCGTTCAAACGCATTTCTTCTCAGCGCTCTAACTTTCTAACGACATCGAATATCGAAAAATTCTTTTAACCACATATTAGTGATATTCCTGAAAGTGATTTGCTTTCGATTTTGATTTCGTGAAAGCAAATCAAAAGCAGTTGACGGAACGACCCGGATTTCACTTTGATTTGCTTTCGTTTGCAGAACAGTTGGTGCCAATTAAACAAGGGCTACAAAAATTTGATGAAATTAACTAGATCAGCTCAGTAAGTCGTGCGAAACTGGAATGTTTGTTACTTACAAATAATCATAATAAAGGCAAGACACTTAGAGGAAGGAAGAAAATTGAGATTTAAGGAGAATAGCAATCCCAATTGCCACGTCGCAACGTTTAAAAACCCACCCGTCCCCACCGGCATAAACAATAGGCCGGATTTTAAAATTAAAATAAAACATAATTCATAATTAAATTTAATGAATTACAACTTTTTCACTTTGTAACAGCGAATTTACAACAACCTACATCAGGAAAATGGTCACACTAAAATTAAATAAATTGAAACCAAGTTGATTTCGTGAAATCGCTGCTCCTTATTTAAGAAAAAAACATTTTTTTCGATTTTTTGAAACGGGTCAATCCCTTAGAAAAATTACGTGGGTGAATCGTGCGTAAGGAGATTTTTATTTCGTAAATCTTTCGTGACGTGACAGAAAATTCGCTCACTCGCCCAGCTCTACTGTATACCTCCAGGTGCCGTTTTTTTAAAGGCTTACACAAATTTAAGTAACACAAAAACTTAAACTAATATTTACAAGCGGTAAAGTCAAAATTTCGAAAATTTTAAGTTTAAAGTTTCGACACCTGATTTCGATAAAACTAACATTATTTACAAAGGACTTCAAACATGGATTTAAGGGTACAAAATACCTTCAGGTGCCAGGTTTACTAAAAATTAAATTACTGAAATACTAAAAGTGATTTTTACAAGCGGTTTTTTTTAATTCGATAGGTAATAAGTAAAATTAAATTTAGAAATTTTTGTGTTTGTTGTTGTTACAGCGGTTGTTGTTGTATTTCGGTTCAAACTTGAACCAAAATTTGAAACATAGGCCCATGTTTCACATGATTTGTTGAGATCGGATTATGCGAAATTAAAACTGAAAACGGGGATTTATTAAGAACTGATCTAGTTACGGTGTGAACTGGGATATTCGGGTTCGTTCAATAAATAAAGGAGTTATGGAGTTTCAAAATCAAAATATCGAAAATCTACTATTTTACCCCGCTGATTCGTCCTAGCTCCGTTATTTTTTGACCGATCCAAAATACCATAGCTCACACCAAAATAGTGGGTGTTAGGTGCAATAAAAGAAAATTGAAAATCGGTCAACAGTTATTCTTTTAATCGTGTGAATCTTTTTCAAAAAAGTGGTTTCGAGATATTCGAGCTAAAAGTTTCGACAACTGTTTTCGTTGAAATGAAAATTATTTTCAATAGATTTAATACATGGACTTAATGCATTTAGGTGTTAGCTTTCACCAAGTGAGTAAAATTATCAAAATCGGTCTAGTAGTTGCTGAGAAATTTGGGCCAAAGATCGTAAAAACGTGGTTTAAAAAAATTATATAATAAGAAATTGTTAGAAAATTAACAATTTTTTTTTTGCTGAATTTTCATATTTTTAGATTATAAACAAATATTTAATAGCTTTTTCGTGTTCTTTAATGGTTATTTGCAATTTTTTTTCGACTTGAAATTTTCAGGGCATTTTTTTAACATCCTAACACATAGTTTAAGCCAGGGGTGCAGCCCAACATCAACAACAAAAAAACAATCCCTTTTATCGATGCCCGAATTCTCCAGCCAGCCAGACACTCCATATATTTGTTTTTGCAGCCGCGCACATGCCTGTCACTAGGCTGCTATGCGCAAAAGATTTGTTGTTGTTTTTGCTTCGAAGCTGTCTGTCTTGTGTGCGTGGCGACAGCTGTCGAATAATAGCTCCCGGGAGCATAAAGAGCAAGGTCGTGCCCACCAATGGTTTAAGCCATGAAAAAAAATCGGAAAAAAAATTTTCTGAAAGTATACAGTACCCATATTGCACTTAGGAGTTTGCTTTACCCAAAAAAATCATCCAAAAAAAAACAAAATTATTTAAGTTGTTCCAGAGAAATTGGGATCAAAAATCGTAAAGGCGTGGTAAAAGAAAAAATATCATAAGAAAAAGTTTGAAAACTAACATGTTTAATTTTGCAAAATTTTCATATTTTTAGATAAAAACAACAGTTGATTTGCAAAAAAAAATGGAAAGCAAATTTTTTTTTCAAAATGCAACAATATAATTTAAAATTTTTTGGAGACAGTTTAATCCAAAAAAAAATTCGAAAAAAAAGTTTTGCTGAAGGTACACAGTGCCCTTAAAGTAACGAAGCACGACGGAATATTGAGGGTATCGTCCCGTGGAGGAAATGGGATACCCGCTCAAATCAATAAGCAGCTTGCAATGAAAGCTGTCTGATGACAGGTCTATTAGGAGGTCGGTGGGAAATTGCAGGACATGTACGGGATCAAATGATTTATTATAGTGGACAAGTCTACATCAATCAAACATCGCTAAATATCCATTCCATTCCATGAATGCGATACTTTAACTCGGAATTGAAACTTTGCTTCACATTAGTAGTCTTATTTTTCTGATTTTCTTACCGAGATGCCAAAATACCCTGAGCTAGCACTGAATCTTGGAGCTCTGAGACCTGTAAAACTGTTTTGGCATTTGTATGACTAAGCTGGTTTCATTTTAGTTTTTTTTTTTTTTTTTTTTGGTTTCTACACCATGTGCCAAGTCAAATTGTGCGGTCATTTATTGGCAAACACACACAGAAAACTAAAACTGGGTGGCAAATGCTCGTCCAAACGTGCAAATTGTCAAAAGGACAAAGGTTCGTTCTTTTTTCTCTGCTGCAGCTAATAATCATGTCCAGTTTGGCCATATCAATTTGTGGAAATGTCAACCTAAGTCAAGGCTACATTAATTTTCACCTATTTTCAATGTCATCAACTTCCGTTTGGCTGTCCACAAAAGTAAATTATAAAATTTTATTTTTATAGCCTGGTCAGGGCAAATAGAAGAGAGCTGAAACTGTTTGCTGAACGTGTTCAATGTCCACGTTTCGCATTTAGGGCTTATCTTATGTTGCATTGTCACGCGACTGAGGTGAGGTTTGGTGGTGTGGGGTGGGGTGGGTTTATAGTATTTTACAGCATTTCCCTTTTAAACAGACATAGATGGTCAGCCCGTCATACCCCATTTAGCAGTTCTAATCAAGTTTTAGTGGTATAGTTTTTTTTTGGTCAGACACAAGGCGTATACTTGATAGCAATTTATTATGCATATATCGCGTATACGCCTCATAATTAGGCTTTCGCTTCTCGCCACGCAAGCGAAAATATCTTTCTTGCATACTTTTGGGGATTAGCTGCGAAATGACAGCAAAATTGTGCGTGCGTGTGTGTGAGCTTTGAGCTTTGGGCTTTACTGAGCACGTTCCCATGTGCGCTGTTTAGTGTAGCAGACTTTTGGGGTCACGAGTTTAATGGGAAAGATGTAAGCGACACTTTAAAGTCAGTTTATTTTGTTGAAGTGAACTTTGGAAATCCAAAAGGAACGTGAGCAGAGTTATTTTCTTGTATTTGTTGTTATATGACTAATGATTTTTATCATATGCATTGAAGGTAGCTCTGCCCTAAGCACTGTGTGGGCATTCCTTGGCTAGGGTCTACTAGTATTTCGGTAAAGTCAGAAAATTATTGCTCATTCCTTAAAAAAAAGGTGCCCTCTGCCGTTCGGCATTCTTTCCTTAGCCAATAAATTCTGGTTCCTGATATCCGTGGGGAGTAGTATAATTTGCAGATTACACAAGGCAACTAAATTAGACTTTTTTCACACATGTGTTCAAAATCATTACATTGCTTACCGCCTCAAAATCTGATATACGAAATCACTATAGTTGGCTCGGCATTTTTATTAAATTCGTATACAAATTTATGTGGGCGGGTGGCTCAGCGGCTCGTGTGCGCGACCGCTGTGCAAGAGGTCGTGGGTTCGATCCCGCCACGGAACATCTAATGAAAAGTTTTTTCTTTGAATAAACTTTACACCCGGTCACCCCTCTCTGCTGTTGGCGCCAGCTTTGTAGTAATTAGCCATGAAAAGCTTCTCAAGCTGCCGTTCGGATTCGGCGTTAAACTGTAGGTCGCTTTCTCTTGTGCGAAAATTAGAAGAGCACAAGCCAAGAGATTGAGAGAAGCTCGGCTTTGGCCCTTTGGGGCTGTGTCAACTTGGCAAGCCATTTTACTTACTATACAAATTTATAACAACATCCAGTGCATACCTATTAGACTAGCGCTTTAAAACAGATTTGAAAATTCCGGTCTGGAAAAGTTTCGTTTTGGTCCAAATTCGAAAAATTAAAATATATGGGATGAGTTTTGTATTTTTTCTCTAAAACTTATTTTTACATTTTTTTTTTATGTGCTAATTGTATTATACCTCAGCAACTAGGTTGTTCAGGACAAACTGACTGGCTGACTTCCTGATTCACTGATTGGCAATCATCGCACAGCCTAAACGGTAAGAGCTAGAGGGCTGAAATTTGGACAGGAGTTTCCTTATGTGGTGAAAGTGCTTAGTAAGACGGGGTTTTCGAAAATTCCCCACGGAAATGTCGGAAGAGCGTCGGAAAAGTTTGAATGGAAAGAATTTTATTTTTCATCCGATTAGCTTAAAACTCGGTTTGTAAGAAAAGTATACGAAATAATTGGACACGTACTTTCCCAATTTCGGAAAATCCGCCCACAAGGAAAATTCCCGGTAAATTCGATATGAAAAAATCTATTTTTCATCCGATTGACTTGAAATTCGGTTTGGGATATTAAGTGAAATAAATTGAGATGTGATTTTCCGATGTCTGAAAATTTGCCACTAGGGTCGGAAAATTCCCGGAAAAACGTTAAATAAGTTGGTGTGGGTAAATTTTTTTCATCCGATTGACTTGAAACTTGGTTTTAAGCAAAGTATATGAAACAATTCGACATGTTTGGAGATGGACCTGGAGGTTGACCTGGAGGTGGACCTGAAGGTGGAACTGGAAGTGGACCTGGAGGTGGACCTGGAAGTGGACCTGGAGGTGGAGCTGGAGGTGCACCTGGAGGTGGATCTGGAGGTGGACCTGGTGGAGGACCTGGTGGTGGACCTGGAGGTGGACCAGAATGTGGACCTGGCGGTGGCCCTAAAGGTGGACGTGTAACTGGACCTGGAGGTGGACCTGGGGGTGGTTTTGGAGGTGGTTTTGGAGGTGGATCTGGAGGTGGACTTGAAGGTGGACCTGGAGGTGGACCTGGAGGTGGACTTGGAGGTGGACTTGGAGGTGGGCCTAGAGGTGCTATAAGTTTTGACACCACGTCATCTAATACCGGGATCAAAGCTGTGGGCATTGGTATTTCTCCAAAAATACCAGGACCGAAAGCTTGCCCAACTTCCGTATCGCCCTCACATTTACGATTTAATTATACCCTTGCAGATGGTATTATAAAATTGTGCGGATGTTTGTAACGCATTGAAGGAAGCATCTCCGACCACATAAAGTATATATATTCTTGATCAGCAACACGAGCTGAGTTCATTTAGCCTTGTCCGTCTGTCCGTCCGGCCGTCTGTCCGTCTGTCTGTTTCTATGCTATCTCCTCCGTCAATTTTAAAGCTATCCTCACCAAACTTTGCATGAAGTCTTTTGGTACAAATACGCTGCGCATTTGTCGGAGCCGGCCGGATCGGATGACTATAGCATATAGCTGCCATAGGAACGATCAGTCGAAAAACAAGTTTTAGTGAGAAAAACTTTTTTGTTTTTAATGGAAACGTCTCCAAAGTCCGTATTTCTTAGTTTACTATCCTTTTTCACGATTTTACTAAGTTTGGCCGAAATCGGATGACTATAGCATAAAGCTGCCATAGGAACGATCGGTCGAAAAACAAGTTTTAGTGAGAAAAACTTTTTTATTTTTTATGAAAACGTCCTTATCATTGGCATACACTCAGATGACTCTAGCATATAGCTGCTGTATGAATGATCGGTCGAAAAAGAATTTCTAGTGCGAAAAACTTTTATGTTTTAAATGGATTCGCCTCCAAATTTCGTAATTAACAGTGTATTATGCTTTTCCATGATTTCACCAAGTTTGGTCGAAATAAGACTTCTATATAGTATAGATTCCATAGAAAAGTAAGGTCCAAAAAGTAGTCTTAGTTGGAAAAACTTTTGTGTTTTCAATGGAAGCTGCAAGGGAATACAAAACTTCGGCCGAGCCGAAGTTAACTTTTCCTATTTTTTTTAAATGCATTTACGAATCCAAGCATTAAGCTAGCTGTGCTCCAGAAGTGCTCATATTCAATCGCTTTGCAAATGCTTGGGAAAGTTTCGATCATGGAGTAGTAAAGAGCGGATAAGAAGATGACATTGTTCAGTCAAAAATAAGCTACAAAAATCTGATGAGCTGAACTTTTTTGTTGTCGTCAATTAGAAGGAAATCAAGTTCGAGCGGACTATAGCGAGCTTTTCCAGTTTTCTCTTGCAATTAATAAAGAAGGCATTGACGGTTTTCGAACAAGCAATTCAATGCCGAATGGGCGTTTTTTAGTCAAAGCCATATGGGTTCTACCCATGGGCGATACAATGGTGAAATAACAAAACGCCCACGGGCAAAAGGCCCAAATTAAAATTAATCGTAGTAAGCATCGAAACTAAATTAAAAATGTTATGGGCCTTATGTCCCCATTAAATTGGACTAAAGCCCACATTTCATCGGACTTTTCGCCCAGTTTAATTTGAGGTCCTGCTGGGTGAAAAACGTAGTGTGTGGGTTTTGAAAAGAAAACTTTATAAGGTCCAAGCTTTTTCATGAGAAATGGTTCTTCTTTAAAGAGAGTGTGCAAGCCGAACGATGTTTCGCAAAATCGTCAATGACGTTTGTAAGCGGCGCACATCTGGTAATCTGGTCGATCCGAGCCATCTTAACAGTCTATTTTGCGAAAATTGGTCTTCACGCCAAAGAGCGAAAGGTGAGCTCGCTCGGCTATGCCCATCGGGCTGTGTGCGGGTCTACAGCGCTTACGGTTCTCCCTTACAGACAGTGGGTTAACGAATATACCGAAGCCGATGGTAGTCTAAAATCGCCTGGCGGATAGCTGACATATAGTGCACAAACTCTGGTAAAGCTGAGCGGATCGACTAGACAGATGGTTACCCAAACCTAGAGGCCGTCACGTCGCAATCAACTGGGCATAGGCAAGCTCTCAAAAGCAGTCGGCTCACACACAGTATAAGCAGTATTAGCTTCGCTGCGCTGCGAGTTCGCCTCTTGCTTAACTGCTTCGCGATTGAATCAGTTTTTGCGCTGCTCTTACACTCATCAATGCCAAAATAAGATGGTGTTGTTTGACGGCACCTGCCTAACGCCCATTGGCTTAATGTCCGGACGTAAGGCCCGGAAAATTTCTGAGTTATATTTCAAAGTAATGATTGAAATTTTTCATATCCGTGTCCGTGGGCCTTTTGTCATGTCACCGTTACAATATATGGTCAGCAGGGTGCTTTTTTTTAAGGGCTAAATTAAAATTCAGTAACTGCGCCACCTTGAAAGGTTCCTTTTGTATTAGAGATAATAAAATTTCAAAAAAAGTAAATTGGTATTAATGGGCGCTACGAGGCCATAAAGTTTGTTCTAAAAATTACGTTTACGTCCCGAATTCTACATCGAATTTCCAACAATAAAATCTGTGCTACATGTGTCGAGTTGTCAATTTTGAAAGTCTTGCAAGGTATTTCGATTTTGATCAAAAAAATTACCCAATATTGTCATGGGGCCGATAGTCGACAGTGTTGAGAAGCGAACTTTCGTGTTAAGAACGAGAGTACCAGATCCCGGGTAATGTTAAATGTTATTTTTATTTTATTTAGCAAGTAGAAAATGCTCCTAAAACATACCCAAGCTTATAAAAAAGTTCGCACAAAATGTTCATAGCCTGACAACAACTGTTTATGATTTAAGAAAGAGCGGGATTACTAATAGGCTTGGGGTAATGGATATCGAAAGTTATCTTCAACACAATACATGAGTTACTTTGACCAACGCCACATGTTAGGCCTCCACGAAGATCTCCAAACTATTTTTGTCTTTGTTTTTGGTCTTCTTTGAATCCATTTCTTAAGTTGTGTGCTCGATTCTCGAAAGCACCTTTGAGTGTTGCGAAACATGTTTCAAATCAAAGTCCTAAGAGTAAGTTTATTCCTCCAACATTTTTATCGTCCCTTATGTTTTGCAAACCTTAGATTAAATCAGAGTAGCCTTTTGAAAGTATAAAATCATTTTGTTAGAAATCAACGCCAACTGCAAAAATAAGTTAAATTATAAGGCAACACTGCGTATGAGTAATATCAAAAACTTTGGAGCCCCGTCGCTTCCATTAAAAAACAACTTTTTTTTCTTTTTTTCTTTTTTTCGGTAAATATACACCATCAACTAGCGAATAAGGGGGCGCCAGTATGACCTTAAATTTTCCATTAAAAAAAAAAGCCCTAATGGTCTGGTGGAGCACATGTATTTAAAATGGTATATCTCCGCTTAAGAAACTCGTAAATTTGTTTGGAACAGCTTATTTTGAAAGTGAGAAATAAAACGTTAAGATAATATCAAAGTGAGCTAAATCAAACAAAAAGGAACCCAACAAAACGATCATTAAAACTGTCATACTATGCATTTAAAGCAATTTTAAGCTCAAATTACCCAAAATCTAGACGTGATGGACCATTTCTGAATATAGATTCGTGTCTAGCACACAAAAATCATCTAGAATCACCACCAACTCTTCAACATACTGTTCTTATCTGCAGTTATTGTTTATGTTCCCTTTTTTAATTGGCATAATTTCTATCTTAGTTTGAAAATTCCCTTAAATGGGACAAACACAAATTATTTCAGCATACAAGAGCTGGCATCAAATTTGCCTACATATATTAATTGTTCTATTTGGTATTGTTGAGTTTGGTATAAGGATTTGTGGCTGAAAACCCCCTTGTACCTGCCTCTTCCTGCATTTATTATTAATTGACTGACTCATCTCATACATAGACATTAGCCTAATTATATCTAAAAGGCCAATTTCGACTTGCTTTCACATTTACCTGATTTTTTGTTTAATTTTGCTATTTAATTGTAAAAGCATTTCTAATACGAGGCCTTTGTAATTTTTAATGTTGCATAAAAGCTTTTTCGTGTGTTCCTCCAAGAGGCTAATGTATGTGTGTGTATGTGTGCGTTGTTTGCTGCTTTTCAAGGTCGCCAGTAGAAATTACAGTCACGCGTCAGATTTTATGCAAAACAGTTTTTGTGTGTGTTTCTTTTTTTTCTAAAGTATATTTTGTGCATTTCCCGGCCTTATGTAAGTGGCCAAGTGCGGACAAGTGAGTGTGTGAGTGTTATGGGTGGGTGTGGCTGTCTATGGCTTTTGCAAAGTCATAAATTTCAAACAAGTCTCGTAAAATCTTAAGTGAGCTTAGTAGTTGGCCGCGCTGTTCATTTTGGTTACTGTCAGAAATGGACAAGTTGAAATGTTTGCATAAGTTTCCTTTTTTGTTTTACAACTTAATGTGAAGTTAAAATGGCAAAAAGAACGGAAGTTAAGGGTAAGAAAAAACGGCATGTATAATTTTGTAAGACAAGTTCAACCAGTTGTAGCCGAAAAGGTAATTCGAAAAGTGACAAGGAAACTTGCTGTAATTATCTTAATTGGTACTTAGTTTTTCTTAAGTGTTTGGACTATTTTGATTAAAATACAGTAATTTTTTGAATTTGATTAAAATAATTTACATGGAAAAATTTTTTCAAAGTCTTTAAAATAACTCGCATGCTAAGCTTGTTCGTTGTACAGGAATTGTGTTCAAGGGAACATAGAAGTTTTGTAAAGCATTTCCCTTGACTAGTCTCTTTTCCATAGACTAATTTTTTTGCAGTCTTTAACAAAATATAACTATCTGAGATGAAGTAAGGTGATGCTTGACTTCTGAATAAACTTTTGGCTCTAATTAGAAATTTTCTTGATGCCTTAGATCCTAAATGTACAAACAGCCAAATACCCACCCACATCGTAGGGGGATAGCAGATTCTGAGTCATTATAAGACAGTCAGAGTTGATTCTCGTCGAAATTTTTGAATAATTTTTACACAGCTATGCTAAATGAATACTGTAATGATGTCTATAGCTACTAGCAGTCAGCCAGGTAGCAAAAAAGATAAAATTATATTGGAGTACCTTCAAACAAGTTGCATACCTTTCGTTTTTTCTTTCACAGAAACTTAAATGAACGTTTTTGGTAGCGTTCCTTGTAGTCCCCAAATTCTTATTCCATTCCATACAAGAGTCAAACACGCAGCGCATCGGCGCTTATAGTGCTTATTCTCTGTGAGAGCCGACTGCGCTGCTTTTGAGAGTCTGCCTATGCCCAGTACCCAGCGATGTGCCTCAGTCTTAAGCCAAATGTGTATTTTCTCAATTCAATGTACATTATTCATTAACAAAACGGACATCATTTTTAAAAAAATAATATATTTTTTACAATAAAGTAGGAAAAACATAAAGTATATTGTTAAATATTGGACGAATCAAGTAGGCCGAGCATGCGGACTTCATGTCGACTTTGTACCGGCTCGACTTGAAAAAGTTAGTTCTATCTCATATGTGCTTGTTTAAACACATAGTCGACAAAATTGTTCGAAAATAAATAGAGCCTTTCGAAAAGTACAACTTGATTTTCCCATTCCTCAATCCAGCGATACGAACGAGGTAAGAAGTGGGATAGGGCTCTATATGCAACTGCTTCTTCTTCCTCTTCATCTGTTATTATTATTTCACTTCTAACTCTGAGGATAGTGCTGTACTGCAATTGTCGTCTGGCCTTCTGGCGTGATAATCATTTGTGAGCAATTTGTCTTCTGGTGGCTCTGGGATCTTTGATCTGCATTGGTTCTTGAAAATATTTCTAAATGGGATAGGGCTATATATGCTACTGCTTCTTCTTGTTGCGCTTCATCTGATATTATTATTTCACTTCTAATTTAAATGCTGATATTCTTCTGTTTTCTGATGGATTCTATAACTCATCTGTAATCAGTGTAACTTCATCTGCTCTGGCTCCAGGCCTCATTTTTTTTTATTCTTATACCCGTTACTCGTAGAGTAAAAAGGGTATACTGAAGTCGTGCAAATGTATGTAATAGGCAGAAGGAACATTCTTGGTCAGCATCCACAGCCGAGTCGATATAGCCATGTCTGTCTGTCTGAATGAACACCAGATCAAGTAAATTTCAAATTTTGGCCACGCCTCCTCCCGCCCCCACAATAAAAAATGTTGAATAACTCTATCAATTTTAAAGATATCAAGCTCATATTTTGCAGTGTAGTGTATGTGCCCAATATCTACAATCTCTCATAAAGATCGGATAATAAATGGCAGAGTTATAAAGGTTATAAAAAAACGTTGCATACTTTTTGGCGCTACATGGACTTTTTGCTCACATAGTGATGAAATGGTCACATTAATGTTAATGTTAAAGAAAGGCTATTAAACACTAATTGCCCTGAGTAACGGGTATATCGAAGTCGGGCAGGACCGACTTTAACTTACGCTCTCGCTTTTACTGGCTTTTTATTAGTTTTTTTGTTGTTCACCCTGCGAGTGTTGAGGCTATACTCGTGAAGAAATGACAAACAAAAGTCTTGTAGCTAAGGCATACTGGGCTCAGTGGCATAGTTTGCATTGATCTTGGGAGAGTTAGGACAGATCATCCATAAACAATTTTTGGGTTTTACCAAAGAAGCGAATAAAAGAGGTCGTTGAGGATTTTAAGCAGAAGAAATGGGCGGAAAATGGTGCACAATCTGCGAAATTTGAAAAGTTATAGCGTTCATCCGGATGCAATGCAACTTTGAAGAATGGTTGGAGAATTGGTGGAAAATGTTATATGTTGGCCGATCTTTATCAAATTGTGTTTGTTAGCTTTAAATTTGAAAAGTTTACCACCAAGATCGGAAATGTCAGGAGAGAGTTTATTTTTAACCGCGGAAGGGGCATAAGAGTTAATCTCTGCTTTCAGCCGATGTATGCAAGATACGGTCAAATATTTTCCGATTTGTGAAATCCACCCCCAAGTCGGAAAAGAAAAACTGATACTCTTATCGGTTAAAATAGCTTAACTGACGGCGGCGCAGCGAAGCAAGCCGGGATATTTGCAAGTATTTGATTATAGGATAAGAACAAGAGCTCAGCAGCCGGGTCAGAACCTTGGCAAAATGAATCTGCTGCATGTGTAGCAATAAGGCAGAATGAAACTATTACAAAACAGAAATCGTGTTTATTAATTTAATTAAATTAAATCTTGTATTATATTTGTATAAACATTATCTGGCGTTTGCTTTGTTCTTTACCCATTTGCCTCCAGCTATGCGCTCATCACATCCAAAATAATGGTCAATAATATAATCCTGAGCCATGCAATTGCTGTTTTTCGTTCCACACATGCTTTAGAAACGCCGCTATCGATACGCCGCTATCTATATAAAGAGTGGATTCTGTTCAAGTTGCTGGATACACAACAAATGAAATCGTAAACAGAAAATTCCTGGCACAATTTTTCTACCCTGTTCCCATTGAAAATGGGAAAAGGGGGATCATGAAGTTGTGCAAAAGTATGTAACAGGTAGAAGGAAGCATTTGCGACCCTATAAAGTATATATATTCTTGATCAGCATCAACAGCCGAGTCGATTTAGCCATGTCCGTCTGTCCGTCTGTCTGTATGAACGCGTGTTTCTCAGAGACTATAAGAGCTAGAGCTACAAATTTTTGAATGTAGGTAGGTGTATACCCGATTCAATACGAGTTTGTTTCAGATTTGGAAAATTCCTCCCCCTCCCCCCTTTAAGCGCAAAAAACTGTCACAGCCACAATTTTTAACATAGACCTTCCAAACTTTACATATATCAAGATCGGACGAAAAACACCGAAGTTATATATGAATCAATTTTGCTTGTGGGAGAGAGCGGGGCCTTGCATTGTCAGTTACCGCGTTTGTGCGTGCGTGTGTGCGTATGTTAGAGAGTGTGTGTGTATGTGTGAGTGTGTGTATATGTGAATGGAAACTCAAGAAGTCAAGGGAACAGGGTATTTTGTAGTCGGGGCACTCGACTACAGCTCCCTTACTTGTTTTCGTTGCGGACGTTATACACAGTGTATCCGTTTTTAGTTCAAATTTTTAATATATATTGGATATCTTACAAATATGATTTTTATCTTTAATAAAAGAAAATGTAATAAATTTTAAGTTTTGCAAAGCGCTAAATGCTGAAACGACTGTTTTGCCCATTTTTTGGACCAATGAAAATACACTTTTTTTACAAGAATAAATGCAATGAAGAGGTAGGTGTAGGTAAACCTCTGCCAAGAACAAACAAACCACCGTAAACCCATATTGCTTATATATTTTGAAGCTTGAATATGTATTCTATTATTTCATTAACAACATTTATTTTGGGCAGCTTCAAATTTGTGCCCTTGGTTTAAAAATTTTCGGATTAGCCCATATACAAAAATAAATCCAAATTTTTTTTAAATTTAAAAAGCAAGTATTGATATTATTCATTTTTGGTTTTGATTTTCTTCATACAAAATGAATTTTAAAAGCCTCATCCTTAAGGCATATAAAATCTACCAGGCTCCCCGCCCTGTGGTCGAAATTCGACCATCGAACAAATTTACACTTAACATTAAGTCTAAAATAATATGTCAAAAAATCTCATTTTTGCATAGTTTTTGGTCGAAAAATAATAGTATCTGAATCGGTTTGAAACCCTGGAAAACCTGATTAACAAATATTCCAATTTTGAACAGTCAGACAACATTTGGTTAACTAACTTTGCATAGGTTCCCAGAAAGCTATAAACATCCTTTCGTTCTTTCCTTGATCTTTTTGTTAAAAGTTTTGGTAAAGTGTAAGTCTTAAAAGCAATTTTCAATGCATTTCTTTATTTTTGAAGCCGACAGCCTGGGAAATGTTGCTTGAGGATGGCTCCAAAGAAAGTGTGGAAAGGAAAATATATACATATTTTTGAAGAGATTTTGTAGCGTAGTGATAATGGCTGACCCCTACCACAGGCGTTAAATCCATAGAATCCGATGTATTTCCGATTCGATGTAATACCGATTCGATCTCTAGATCACTGCACAGTTCTCAATTGTGCTCGGTGTATTTAAATTTGAATAGTGAATTTGCCATCGAACTGAATGTTTTCTTATTAAAGTACCATTCTTGTCATCTTATTAAATTTCCCGAACAATACTGACTATTTTCGCACTAATTTTTTTTTAGTCAATTGAATTTAATGCCATCTGCATGTCACCGTATGTATTTTTTGATTCGCTATAAAACAATAAATAATTGCAATACAATTTTTTTCTGGTCTTAATACTCATTCCAACATTACCATGCTAGAAAGAAAGACGAACATATCAATAGGATTAACAATATAACAAATTTTTTAAGAATATTAGTTATTGTTTGCTCAAAATACATTTTATTAACAGCACGCAAAAAAATTTCTTGTCAATTGGATTTCAGTCAAACCAGCAACTGTAAATCTGCTTAAAACAAAAACAAAATATGCGTAGAAGCTTTTTTTCCCGTTGATCGTCTCTTCACAGGGAGAGCGCACTGAGAGCCACTCTCTCTGTTTACAAAGCTCAAAATACAATTGAGCAAAGCACACCTTGAGTGGTGGCCTATTGCTGTTGTTGCCTTCCTATCTGTGAAAAGTGTGTCTGTGTTAGTACAACTTTTAATTCGTTATAAAACAATAAATAATTGCAATTAATTTTTTTTTTTGCTCTGGCTGGGCTGAAATTTTGAACATATGTTATAAATTTTGAATTAATTGAATTTGTTTTACTATGCTAAAAAGGGGGCCGTACATTCCGTATGGAAGCTTTTTAGCGTATTACTCCATCTAGTACTGATGGTGGCGATTGGCCATGCTGGAACACTACTCGGCTGGTTCCTACATGGGTACTTTCCTAGCAACCTATGGTAAACGGATGCCGAACCAGTGTCAAAAAAAAATGAAAAGTAAAGCACAAAGCGTAAACGAATTTTCGATATTTTACTGTTGTCCACGCATTTTTCATTAAATAACAAAAAACAAATGCAATGCTAGCACCGTTATTTTGTCTTCTAGCTTGCACGCGTTTTCTGCATTGCTGGAACATCCTTTGCTTTTCCCACTCACTTCAGATTGTGACAGCATTTGCAGTTGACGTACCACCAAGTGAAAAGTGAATTTCAGTGATTAATATAGTTAAAGTAAATAAAATACAGAATAAAACTATTTTAAAGGTAAGACAAGCACTTAAGCTACTAAACAAACTTTAAAATGTATAGCAAAAGGCATATGAGAAGGCTTAAAGAAGAACATAAAAAAAATATTTATACATATTAAATAGTGTCGCGGCAAGCAAAGAGGAGAGTGAAAATGAATATTTAGTTTGTGAATTAATTTAAATTTTTTATTTCCAGATGCTGGACGGTGGAGTCGGATCTGCAGAAGACTAGCTGCATAAGGCACTCAGCTGCAGATGAAACGCTTCTTTAAAATAGCAATATAAGAAATAGCGTAAGAAATAATGAAACCGAAAATTTAGATAATAATAACATGGCCACCTGTTTCACCGCACCCTTTCATGGGTACCCATTTCAGCATCCCTTCATGGGTACCCATTTCCTTTCACCTCTCATGGGTACCCAGTTTACTAGTTCGGCGATGTGGTGTAGTCCCCATGAAGGCGGACATTTCATACAAAAAGGAAATGAAGCAAAGAGCGTTGGTAAGGGTTTGTCGGGTAAGTACTGGTGGTCTACTAGTGGGTATCGAGTTCGCTACTACGAACTAGTGCCCAGAACTAGAGGGACATCATTCATTTAAACTGATTTTTCTTATCTCATTATTACACTGTTATTATTTACCACGACTTAAAATAAATTTACTAGTTCAAATAATACTAGTTTTAAACACTTAATGTTGTAATTAATACATTTTTTTCTTTTTTTCAGATGCAACAAATTTGGTCGATGGGACTGGGTCAGTTCGAGGACCAACTGCGAAATGCCCCAGCAGTTACAAAGAAACCCCACTTTAAAAGCAAATGCGTGAATAAAACTAAAACTCAGTAAAATAATTAATAAAATAACTTTTCTTTTTATTAAATTTAAAATTAATGGGTTTTAATTAATTGGCTTTTCAGTAGCTACATAAGTAGTCCTTTTATGGGTACCCCTGTACCTAGTGTATAAATTTTTTGTAGCTAGTCCTATTATGGGCTTTAATAAAAGAAAATGTAATAAATTTTAAGTTTTGCAAAGCGCTAAATGCTGAAACGACTGTTTTGCCCTTTTTTTGGACCAATGAAAATACACTTTTTTTACAAGAATAAATGCAATGAAGAGGTAGGTGTAGGTAAACCTCTGCCAAGAACAAACAAACCACCGTAAACCCATATTGCTTATATATTTTGAAGCTTGAATATGTATTCTATTATTTCATTAACAAACATTTGGATTTTGGGCAACTTCAAATTTGTGCCCTTGGTTTAAAAATTTTCGGATTAGCCCATATACAAAAATAGATCCAAATTTTTTTTAAATTTAAAAAGCAAGTATTGATATTATTCATTTTTGGTTTTGATTTTCTTCATACAAAATGAATTTTAAAAGCCTCATACTTAAGGAATATAAAATCTATATATTAACTATACCTTGTCGAAATTTCAGCTTCCTCACTTCTAGAGTAAAAGTCTACGCCAAACAAAAGACAGTCATGTTGATGCACAATTTATAGACTTAGGGCCGTTTTCCCATGTTTCTGTTATTGTAAATCCAGGTGGATTTGTCGAATTTGCATAGCTCACTTTGAATATGAACTAGGCAAATGCGGAAATCCATCTGGATTTGCTAAAACAGGAACATGAACATGCGTTTCAAGTATTTTTACAAAACTATTTTACTTTCTACACGAAGAAAAAAATAACAAATTGTATAGCATATAGTTTGACTTGCTTAATTTTTGAAACCATTACTTCTTTTCTACTACATCCTGGTTCTTATCTAAACTTCCTTATTTCACAACATGCCCCTAGTTTTCTTTTTTATTTGTACTTAAAATGCAAATAACTTACACACACCCAAACGTTCACATATGTGAAATGTCACACAAGTTATAGCATTTTTTATTGCCCAAAAACACAGAAGCCGCCTCACCTTGTTTATGTGTTTTTTTTTGTTGTTTGTATGTATTTTATTTTTGGCCAAACCAAAACATTAGAGCCCAGTCCGAACGGCACTTTAAAATGTTTCTTGGGCTAATGATGCCTTGCCAGTTCTGCTGATAAACATTTGCCACCGTTTTATTGCCTATTTTGTTTGCAGTTGCTTTATGTTTCTTTTGTGTACGTATATGAGAGTATATGTTCTACTTGGGTTTTACTTACGATTTTATGATGCAGCGCCGAGAGTTCGCGCTCGGTGACCCTTCGGCTGGCTGCCTCGCGTCTTCGCTGCCGGAATTGGCTGTACTTGTAGGCGAGCATCACACCGGGCAGGGCCAATGCCTCCAGCGGTGACTTCCGACCAAAGGGCATGCCTCGGTTGTCCCTTTCTCCTTTACTTTGATTTCGTTTTTTTTTCGTTCTTATACAGTTGGTTGAAATATTGCTTTTTCTTGGTTTGGGTTAGGCTTGGCACTTTTCGTCCTTTTCTTTAGGAGCTTCTCATTATGTAAGCACTACACAGACACGAACACGGACACGAAAAACAGACGATATTTACGACATTATGTTGAATTCATTTAGGCGTTCATTTTTTTGTTGTTTTGTTTTGGTCAATGCGTGCAATTTGCTGTCTCATAGGTAATTTCTTTCGCCTGCGCATGCTGATGAGCGGCAATCAATTTTGCATTCACAGCAAAAGCCTAAAAAGAAATAAAAAAAATAAACTAAAAACAAACAATTCGAAAGCCATTTATCAGGAGGAACCATTAGGGAGTCGGATTGAGTGCGCATTTCATGTTTTATGAGTAACCAATTGTTGTGCGATTAAATTGGTTGTGATTCATTTGAACATTTTCAGCGTATTTTATAGAAGGCTGAGCATAGTTGTAGTCAAGGTACAATAAGGTACAAATATTTTGTGGACTTTTCCCAAGAGTTCATGGTTTTTTATTGTTCAGACGAAAAAGCCCACACAGAGAAAAAAAAGGATATTAAAAAAATCCATTTTATTATTTTCATTTGGAATGGATATGTCTTTAATATCCCATCAATCATTCAACGGAGTTGAAAATCGTTTAAAGGATGATTTTTTACGCTGCACATTTGTCGAAAGTCGCACGGATCAGATGACTATAGCACATAGCTGTCATAGGAACGATTGGTCGAAAGTCTATTTTTGTTGAGAAAAACTTTTTGTTTTCAATGGAAACGCCTCCAAACGTCGTATTTCTTAGTTTGCAATGATTTCCCATGATTCCACTAGGCTTGGTCGAAATCGGACATCTATATAGTATAGTCCCCTTAAAAAAGTAAGGTACGAAAAGTAGTCTTAGTTAGAAAAACATTTTTGTATATAATTGAGACTGCAAGGAAATTAAAACTTCGGCCAAGCCGAAGTTAACTTTCCCCAATTTTTTTCTGTGCACTAACACATATTTTCTCTTGTGCATTGTGCATTAACACATCTTTTCTCAAATATAGATAAATAATGAAGTACAACGGGCTAACAATAGCATTTGTTGTGCAAAAACACCTGAACTGTGTGACAGTAGCCCAATAACAGGACGCTGTTAGCTAAGTGCTCACAAATTGGTTGATTTTCAAAAAGCCAAATGCATATTTGACAGTGCGAATGTACTCTTTTTATGGTTGTAGTGAAGCGGGTGCGGCTAGAGTCTGTGCAAGAGAAAATAAGAGGGCGCGTGCTATTGGAAGACTCAGGCACACACACACAGAGGCATACAGAAAACTAGAAATGATAGTCGGTCAAGCCCGACTATTACATACTTTGTACCTGTGAAGTGCTGTCCATCACCGTTGCGACCTGTGCTACCCATAATTGTTTGTTTTCCTTATAATTCGAATATCGTTCATCCGATCTTTAAAATTCAGCGGATCGATACAGAATCTAGAATACTAAATATGTCCAAAAGGTTCTACCCTTCTATCTATAAAACTGTGGATGATATGACGTTTTTTCGATCTTTAGGGGGCGGGAGGGGGCGTGGCCAAAATTGAAAATAAACTTGATTTGCCTGCAACTATAAGAAACAAATGTTCCATACATGTCAAACCTCTATCTCTTACCATCTCGGAGATCTGTTTGTTCATACGGACAGACGGACAGACAGACAGACGGACGGACAGACGGACACTTTTGCACAAACTTAATATACTCTGTGTACCTCAAGGAATATTCACTTTGATCAAGTGCTCTTTACGAACTAGTCGGCTTTTAAATTTTGGACAGAAAAATTTTGCTATGAAAGCGTTAACAGAACTTTTAGAGGTGTTGTATTTGCTTGCAGATACTGTCGAGATTTTATTTAATTTAAAATTTTGATAACAGCTTGCAATAAATATTAATAGCTTTAAAATGATCTTAAAGACAGTGGTGGCCGGATATACAGGGTAGTGTGTGTGCCTGCTAAGCAAACAAAAAGTTCAGACTCTGCGTTAAACTGTAGGTAGGTGCCTTTCTCTTATGTGAAAATTCGAAGCACACTAGCCAATAGATTGAGAGATGCTCGGTTTGGCAACTCTACCCTCTATCGCCGGTGGAGTAGAGCTATTGTAAACAGTTAAGAATAAAGAGTAACAGGAAGCCGCGAGAACGAAGCTGTCGTTGCTCATCAAAGACTGCCCTACATATAACACGAAGAGTGCAATGGACCATGCAATGTTAGACAAAGTGGGACAGACCAGGAAGTTTCTAATTGAAAATAATGACAAAATCATATTGAATGTTGACAAAAGAAATGTCACAGTCGCCATGAGAAGAAACAATTACACAGTCAAAATGAAGGAAATACTAGACGATCTTTCCAGATCTGGGATATTAAGGAAAGACCCCACTTCAAAACTACATACAAAAAAGCATGAAATTATGGAAAAACTATTAAAACTGCAGATGATTTCAGGGAGCGAAAGAAACACTCTCATGACATATACGGCGCTTCCACCTCGAATTTATGGGCTACAAAAGATCCACAAAAAAGACAAAAACACAAAAAAGAATTCTCCCTCTAATTAGCTTTGCAAACATATGTCAAAAATTTTTAAGAACTAGACGACCGATTCCACATATAATGTAAAAAACGCAACTGAGTTCAAGAAGATGATCAACGACACCTATATTTTTGATGATGAGAAACTAATTACTTTTGACCCAATGTCGCTTTTCTCCAGCTTCCCTACCGACCTAGCAATTGATGTAATTCAAGCTTATTCGGCCATAGTTAAGAACCATACCAATATGCCAAAGAAACTGTTTCTAGAAGTATTGAAATTTTGCATGATAGAGAACAGGTATTTAAATTTGTGGAGGAACTGTGTGTCCAGTTAAAAGGTCTCCCCATGGGGTTTCTGGCCTCCTCAAACTTAAATACCTGTTCTCTATTATGCAAAATTTCAATACTTAGTAAGCAGAATATGAATATGATTACGAGTAATCCAATTTTTCATAAAGAGAAAGTAACGACTATTAAAAATCTACTGGCAATGAATGATTTTCTTCATATACGAGGTGTGTTCAAAAAGTATCGCGAATTTTTAATTTTCGCGGGTTACGTATATTCGAATTTCGATTTTTTTGTGGCGTTATGTTGGTACTCATGTCTCTCACTTATGCCGACAAGCTCGGCCATTTTGAATGTTCACTTAATTGTTAACAGCTGCTTTGCTTGCACTTGTTTTGGATCGTCTTCGATATTTACCTATTCAAAAAAAATGGATCAAAGAACCTGTATCAAATTTTGTGTGAAAAACGAAATTAAGTGCGCGGATGCATTCCGAATGTTGACTGTGGCATACGGAGAAGCTACCTTGGACCGAAGCAACGTTTATCGGTGGTACAAAATGTTCTCAGAAGGCCGAGAAGATGTGAACGACGAAGAGCGTGCCGGACGCCCGAGCACTTCAACAACAGACGAAAAAATTAATGAAGTGGAGAAAATGGTATTGGCCAATCGCCGAATCACCGTTAGAGAAGTTGCTGAGGACCTAAACAGATCGATTGGCTCGTGCCATTCCATTTTTATCAATGATTTGGGCATGAGACGGTTCGCCGCGAAATGCGTACCAAAATTGCTCAATTGCGACCAAAAACAGCATCGCATGAACATTGCTAATGAGATGTTAAACTCTGTCCGCGACGACCCAAATTTGCTCCAGAGGGTCATAACTGGTGACGAATCGTGGGTTTATGGTTATGACGTGGAAACCAAAGCTCAATCATCTCAATGGAAGCTGCCGCACGAACCAAGACCGAAAAAAGCGCGCCAAGTTCGGTCGAATGTGAAAGTTTTGCTGACAGTTTTCTTCGATTGCAGGGGCGTGGTGCATCGTGAGTTCTTGCCACAGGGAAGAACGGTCAATAAGGAATATTACCTGCAAGTTATGCGCAATTTGCGCGAAGCAATCCGCCAGAAACGCCCGGATTTGTGGAAGAACAAAAATTGGCTTTTGCACCACGATAACGCCCCTGCTCACACATCGTTGCTTGTGCGCGACTTTTTGGCCAAAAACAACACACTAATGATGCCGCAGCCACCGTATTCCCCAGATCTGGCCCCCTGTGACTTTTTCTTGTTCCCTAAACTGAAGAGGCCCATGAAAGGACGACGTTACGCTACGCTTGACGAGATAAAGACGGCATCGAAGGAGGAGCTGAACAAGATAAAAAAAATGATTTTTTGAAGTGCTTCGAAGATTGGAAAAACCGTTGGCACAAGTGTATAATATCTCATGGGGATTACTTTAAGGGGACAAAATAGATATTCATGAATAAATAAATAATTTTTGAAAAAACACAAAATTCGCGATACTTTTTGAACACACCTCGTATAAAGGTGCAATCTAGCAAAGACTGGTGGACCCAGGCAAAAGACGTAAGACGAAGCTGATTTTATGCATAAGCTATGCTGCCCCATTACACGAGTATTTTTAGGAGATATTCAGCATTCCTTATTGTGGGGCGGGAGGATGCTTGGTCCAAATTTGAAATAAACTTTATCCGCGTAGGGATAATAGGAGTCTACATAATAAATTTGGACGCTCTAGCTATTCTAGTCTCCGAGATCTAGGTGTTCAAACAGACAGACGGACATGGCTATATCGACTCGGCTGTTGATGCTGATCAAGAATATGTATACTTTATAAGGTCGGAGATGCTTTCTTCTGCCTATTACATAAATTTGCACGGCTTTAGTATACCCTTTTTACTCTACGAGAATCGTTTATAAAAATAAATACAGGGTGGTCCATCTAGTGATTGGAATTTGAACTATTTATAATTTGACTTTAAAAACGTCGAATGTCATTCGGAAAGCGACTAATATTTAGTAAAAACTTGTACATTTACGAAATGGGTAGCTATACGCTTGAAGAAAGTTGGGATATTTTAAAAACATATTTCCTAAGTGGTGAGTCCACGACTCAAACTGTGCGAGAATTGAAAAAACTAACAAAAAAATTGTTCCGAAAACTCAATTTGTGAAGCAAGTTCGTGAAACAGGAATGTTGGTGGATAAGCCAACCCGTGTACCTACTGAACAACCATCGAAGTCAACTCGCGCTACCGCGCATTGTCAACTGATTGGTTTTTTGAGGAAATTGAAGCGGAAGACTTGGACGATGTTTGGTTTCAACAAGCCGGCGCTACGTGCTCCACTGCGCCCGCCACAATCGATCTTCTGCACCCTATCTTCGAAAATCGAACAATGAGCAAATATGGAGATGAGAATTGGCCGTCAAGAAGCTGTGATCTGACACCGTTAGACTATTATCTATGGGGAGCGGTCAAGGAAAAATGTCAGCAAACAATACTGAAACAATTGATGAGTTGAAGAACGAGATTCGAGTTGCTATTGCTAACATACGTGCCGAAATAATTGAAAATGTTCTCAAAAATTGGGTGGATCCAATGGGCTACTGTCAAGTCAGCCGTGGTGGTCATATGAAAGAAATTGTTTTTCATAAATAAATGACATGAACCAATCTTTCCAATAAATGTTCAACCTTTGAAAAATATCGAGCCGTTTTTTTTTTTATAGCAACAATCCAGGAGTACAAATAAAATTAATAAGTAAGTAGGCCATATGAGTGCACGTAGATTACGAGATCACGTGAAAAAAGTGGTGCTACATGAAAATTTAGGTTTGTTCGAAAGTTTTTTTTAAATTTGATTCACATGGTTGACAGTTCCTGCCTTAATTTAAGTCTATTTAGAGACTTCAAGCACGTCTGTCTTATTCTATACACGTGATTGAAAAATGGCAAAAAAAATCACTGTTGAGACTTTGAGTGATGGACGAGTTTAACGATGAAAATCCTATAAGAGTATCCTTGTCTGCTCTTTGAATTAGAGAAATTGTTAATTTTTGTCGACCTGTGTAATCCATTGTAATGGAACGTCAGAGCACTTCACAGAACCAAAAGGGACCGATCGGGTATTTCGCGACGAGCGTGCCAGACCGGTGTTGTACCAGAAGGTTTATAGTTGGGCTGACGGTTCTTTAAAACCATGCTTAAAAATGTTTTTTATATAAGAAGTAATATTTTATTGTTGTGAGAAAAGAAAGACGAAAAAAAAAACTAATACTACTACTAGCTTTATTCCAAACTCCGTGGCGAGCACCCGTATGTCCCTTATCAGTCTATGTACATTAGAGCGGACCTCAATGCGACAATATTAAAAAAAGTAGGTCTCACCATTCCCAAAGCTTATATTTGTTGCATAATTATCAATTGTGATCTTGTTTAAATTTTTAATGAGTGCGTCATGGCCTTAAGGATTTAAAAAAACTTACTCATACGACATGTTCACCAAATCAATTGTTTTTTTAGAAAATCTTTAGTACATTTCAATTGTTGTCATCTATTGAAATTCATAACATCTTGTTCTTTCTTATATCTGGAACTCCAACAATTTTCAAATTAAATCAACGTCGATAATTTTTAAATGAAACAAATATATTAACACTACGTATGAGTAATTCAAAATCCTTTAGATCATCGCCCTTAAAACAAAATTTTTTCTACTCTGGATTTTTACCTGTCTATTATACATCAAAGCGCATCAGATAGGAGGGCGAGACCATGACCTTAAAAATTTTATGCTTTCTAAATGTTTTTCTGAAAAATTTTTAAAAATCTCTATTTAGCTAATGTTGCTTGTTTGCCCTCTGAAGACAGAACCCGATGTGGGCTAGAAATAAATTGGGAAAATATTTAAAAACGTCAGTTTTATTTTCGGATGAGACGGAAAACCTCGAGCCTGACAAACCAAACCTAAGGGTCAACTATTTTTGCTCCTAAAGACATTTTATGTTAAAAATTATAGGTGTACAATGCTCCTGCAAAATGAATAAGTAAAACCGATTTCACACACCACAAATCTCATTCCATAATTTCTTAATGCACATTTTTAAGATATTAATTTCTCACTTGAATTCTCCAGCGACTCTACTGGCTTTCATTTCCTTAATGTTTGGCCTTACACTCAATCAAAAAAAAACCTACTTCTGGGATCATTTTAGAAATTTGTCTCTAGTGAATTTTCAAATTTAGAAATCCAAATAGCGAGCTGAGAGTCTTCTGGCTCAAGTTTCATTCAGCATTTGCTAGGCGCTGTGCAAAATTCTCTGGGGTTGACTCCCCTGAATAATGTAAAGTGTCATGATTTGTCATAAATTACAGACAAGCAGTCACACATATCAAACCATTAATTTCAATTAGCAAATGCAAAAAATGACAAAAGATTTGCCAACTTATAGGGAGGAGGAACAAAACTGTGGCTGAGATTACATGCTGGGTTTAGTTTTATTCCCTTCTATTTTCTTTTATTACACATTTTGTTTAGCTTCACACACTTTTACACACACGTCCCCTTCTGTCTCTCTCTCTTTCTCTCTCGGTGTCTTTCTCGCTCTCTAGTTTATTGGCGGAGTCGTTGTCCACGTGCGGTTGGGGCCAACGCAGAACATTGAATGTTCCGAATTTCCCACGCAACCCACTTTGGAAGCTGCGTGAATTTAACGCAAAATTTCCAAAGCCGTGCAGCAGGCACTGGAGTCCCTTCCAATGGAATTACACGTTTGTTTACACATTTGTTTTCGGTTTTTATTTTAATTTGGTTTCATTTTTTTCTCGCAACTTTAGTTTTTTTTTTTGGCACGCAACTTGTTCGAGGTCTTTATTAATTGACTTTTATTATTTTTGTTGTAGCAAAACTCACGACAATTGCTTGCAGTTTTATCCGCGTCTGCTGCCCTGCGAACCTTTTCGTGGCGCTTTCAAAATGCGACTGGCCATGCGACTTTCGCAAGGATATTTCCAGCGGAAAGTAATTTGAGTTGCGGCGCAGGCGCTTTGCACAGAGCCGGCTATTAGTTTTGGTATAACACATTTTCTCATGTTGCCAATTTCATTGTAAACAGAAAACAGAAAACGTCATCAAATTTGTGCTACCTTCGCTGACAACTGTATAAACAAATCACAAAAGCTGGAAAGAGGCGGCCTAGAGCGGCGTATAATGGGAACGAGAGAGTGTTTGTGGCAGGGTCATTTCTGTAGGCTTCAATGGTTGTCCTAGCCAGCTGCTGTTGCGGTTATGTCAGCTGACAATTGTGTTCGTTCAATTTTATGTGACACTGTTAATTATGGTTGGCCATTTCTATTTGTTTTTCGTGCTAATTGTTGTGGTTCTTATTGTGCATTGTGGCTAGCATATATTAGGACTGGTGGGTAGAGGTGAGATTTATATTTTGGGTTTTAAGTAATATGAAATATCTTTCTGATTGATACTTCGCTTAAGCAAAGTTTAAATAATTAACAAGCGCTTGTTTCAACTAATATTTCCAGGAAGTACGTGAAGTAGGCAGCTCTCAGATTAAGCATGAATTCAGATAAGTAAAGAATCTGACGGATTATTTCCAAATTTAAACATGCCTCTAAGAAAAACCAAAAGTTTTTTCAATAAGACCCGGTTTTTAACCTATAATATTATTTGATTTTATAAAATTCTAGTAGTTACCGGCTTTTATAACTGTCTTATCCAAAAACTTGAGCAACAAGATTTAAAATGTGGACTCCTGTTGTCTTCAAGCAGATCAAGTTTATTTCATAAATTGTTGAAAAAAACCAACAATTTTGAAAATATTAAATTGAATACTCACATTTAAACATTCAAAATCTATAATCTGTGAGAGATCGGAGTTTTAAGAATAACGCCTTCTGTTTTATATTTAGGGATAATAACAAAACGTTGCCAACTTTTCGGCGTCGCATGCGCTGTCTGCTTACATTATGCTAGTATGTTAACGTTTATGTTAATGCTCTGCTAATTAGCTTAAGGGAAGCCTTTTAAACACTTCTTGCCCTGAGTAACGGGTATACCAATGTCGCGCTGGGTCGACTTAACGCTCTCATATTATATAGTCCGCAATGCTCTTAAATTCTGAATGGTCTCGAACCCGTTTTAAAAGGCTAAGGTTCGGTTCGAGTTTTCAGTTCCTGTGCTTATTAAACCCAAAGTTTTGGTTCGCATTGTGATTTGCACAATTTGCGATTGCTTTACCTGACACTACAGTTGTCAATATTTCTTAAGATAACAAAATCAAAATTTTCAGTACCGATGTTTTATATATCGAATATATCGTTGTTTTCTAAAGCTTACACCCAGAGAAATGAAGAACGAATAGGCGAGAATGAATTCTTCTTTGTTTTAGTATTTTTCTTATTGTTTTTTTTAAGAAAAAGTCTTTTCGCATCCAAGAAACAATCGCTCTTGACTTTGAGCTTGATGGCGAGGCAAGTGCGGGAAGCCAAAAATCGGAGAGCGCGAGCAACAAATGAGAACAATTCTTTCTCTCGCTTTCAGCATTGGCCGGCACTGGCACCGTCAATTTATAATACGAGTTAGAAACTGCGGTAAACACCCGAAGTATGGTGGTGTTGGCTGAGCGGTGGTGTTAGTGAGTGCAGGCTTTCAAGGATCCCAGTTCGAGTCCCAGTCAGGGTAAGTCCCTACGCAGATCAAGTTTATTTCAAATTTTGCCACCCTCCCGCCCCCACAATAATTTGGAATAGCTTCTTTTGAAGATATCAAGCTCATATTTTGCAGTGTAGTGTATGTGCCTAACAACTACAGTCTGTAAAATTACAGTTGTAAGGTATAAAAACGTTCTACTTTTGGCGCATCGCGCTGTTTGCTCCTAATGATGAATTGATCTTTATGTTATGCTCTGTTTTTTTTATTTATATCTGTATATTTATCGCGACCGACTTTAACCGACGCCTCGTTTTTGCTTGCAACCAAGAAGATTTGTTCTTCTATCGAAGACAAAATCTAAGACCAAATTACTCTTCTCGAAGTTCTATTCTTGATTTCAGTATTATTTTCTTGGATCCAAGAATATTCGTCTTACGTACTTTGAACATTAAATATTCTTGATATCAGAACGTTTTTAGTTTTTCCTGAGTGTAGATTATATTTTCAAAGTTATTTAGAAGTGACGTTTTTTATTCATTAAAACTTAAAGCCCCTGAACTCAGAACGGCAAAGAATTTCCGGCACATTGGGCGATTACTGATTTGTATGTAAAATGGCTTGACACAGCTCCAATGGGCCAAAGCCGAACTACTCTCAATATCTTGGCTTGTGCGCTTCTAACGCAGTTTGAGAAGCTTTTGCATGGCTAATTACAACAAAGCTGGCGCCAACAGCAGAGACGGGTGACCGCGTGTAAAGTTTATTAAAGTTAGATGTTCCGAGGGGGGATCGAACCCACGACCTTTTGCACAGCGGTCGAGCACACTAGCCGCTGAGCCATTTATAAACCCTAATTACCACCTCTAACGTCCAGGAAACTGTCATTTCTAAGTGCGTGCCAAGTCTACAGTCGTTTGATAAAAACGCCACAAGTTTTCAGACAAAAATGTCATAAAGTCTGGCTGCCGGACGCAGGTTATTCGATAATAAAAAGGATTAGTTTAACCTATACTTATATTGAAAAAATACTTACAAGTAGGCCACTGGGAAAAATTTGTTGCCAAAGACTTATATCAAGGATATGACCTCCAACAGCGAAATACACAGTATTATGCAATTGAATTGTTTTCAGATTACCTGACAATCTCAGCATTCTTCAACAATGTGACATATTTTCAGTTCACAACATTTTACATGCAAATAACAATGCATTGTTTCCCATTTTGGTAAAATGTTCCGTAGAAGATATTGGGAAAATATAGTGTCAACGTGATGATATGCATTTATAGGCTATTTACACTGAAACTGTGGTATGCGTTAATAGCCAACAATTAGCTTTTTCCCCATACAAAAAGAGACAGTTGGCTATCAATCTGAAAATCATCCAAAAGATATGAAAAATGATCATCCTTTGGATGATTTTCAGCAGCTCCGTTGGATAAAATAACAAATATGTATTTGTTGGATCTTTTTATACCCTTGCAGAGGGTATTATAAAATTGTGCGGATGTTTGTAACGCATTGAAGGAAGCATCTCCGACCACCTGAAGTATATATATTCTTGATCAGTATGACGAGCTGAGTTGACTTAGCCCTGTCCATCTGTCCGTCCGTCCGTCTGTCCGTTTCTATGCTACCTCTTCCGTCAGTTTTAAAGCTCACTAAAGCTTGCACGAAGTCTTTTGGTACATATACGCTGCACATTTGTCGGAACCGGCCGGATCGGATGACTATAGCATATAGCTTTCATAGGAACGATCGGTCGAAAAACTAGTCTTAGTGAGAAAAACTTTTTTGTTTTTAATGGAAACGCCTCCAAACTACGTATTTCTTAGCTTACTATCATTTCCCATGATTTCACTAAGTTTGGTCGAAATCGGATGACTATAGCATATAGCTGCCATAGGAACGATCGGTCGAAAAACTAGTTCTAGTGAGAAAAACTTTTTTGTTTTTAATGAAAACGTCCTTATCATTGGCGTCCTTATTTTATCACTTTTACACAATTCTACAAGTACGGTCGAAATCGGATGACAAATATAGCTATAGGAACGATCGGCGAAAAACTAGTTCGAGTGAGGAAAACTTTTTTAATGAAAATGTCCTTATCAATGGCATTCACTTATTTTTATACTTTTACACATCACAAGTTTGGTCGAAATCGGATGACTATACCATATAGCTCCCATTAGAACGTTCGGACAAAAAACTAGTTCGAGTGAGGAAAACTTTTTTGTTTTTTAATAAAAAAGGTCCTTTTTATTGGCATGCACTTATTTTATACACATTGGACACATTTCTCCAAAGCCTTATCAAAATCGGATGACTATAGCATATAGCTGCAGTATGAATGATCGGTCGTAAAAGAAGATCTAGTGAGAAAAACTTTTTTGTCTTATATGGGATTTACAGTTTGTTATGCTTTTCCATGATTCCACTAAGTTTGGTTGAAATCGGACATCTGTATAGTATAGCTCCCATAGGAAAGTAAGGTCCGAAAAGTAGTCTTATTTAGAAAAACAAACTACAGGGGTATTCAAAACTTCGGCCGAGCAGAAGTTAACTTTCCCCTATTTTTCAAATAAAAGTTAAATTTTTTTTAGAAAATTAATGCAATTATAATAAAAACGTAATTTATTATTATTCAAATAATAAAATAGTTTGATTGCAAGGTGAACAAAGTAAAATTAAACTCATAAACTCTTAAGTTTGTAGGTGAAAAAAAATCTAACACAGCAGCCTCAAAAAATTGCTGTCACACAATATTGAATCTACCCAAAACAGTTCTGCCGGCTGCTCTGCCGTTAGCAGCAAAATATTGTGCGGCGAATTCAACAGCTGTCTAACTCGTTCTTACTCATTTCGATTCCCATAAGTCCAAAATTGTTTCTAGAAATTGTCGTTAAAAGTTGAACGTGTTTTCCCAGCCTTAAGGTAAAAATACGTTTTTAGCCCAAAAAATTCGCAGTTTTGTGGCTCTACAATCTGTTAGAAGCAAACAATAAATAAAAGGGGAACGTTGGCCGTTAGTTAAATGTACGTTATTGAAATGTTTAAAATTTCAAACAGATCGGTACAGAAATTTTTGAGTTATCGCGGTTAAAAATCCGGAATAAAAAAGGCGTTTAGAGAAAAACGCGCTTAAAGTTACTTATTCTCATACATTTTACACATGACGACGGTCATTTAAAACGCTGAGTCTTCGTTAATTTTATCTCGACTTACTTGAAATTGGGACCCAACTCGAAATCAGAAGGGTTTGTCCACGCTCTTTTTTGGTTTGTCAATGCATAAGTTGTTTATAGTTGTGAACAATCGCAACTTCTTGACCTCGAGCCAGCGAACTCGTTACTAATTAAACATTAGAAAGGTCGCCAAATAAATTGGAAAAAAATTTTTTTTTTCTAAACCCCCTAAGGGGTCTCTTAACGGTTTTTTGAACTAACGATTTAGATCTTGTCTTTGCTATACATTACATGAATAATAAGAAAAGTCTGCGTTCCGTTTAAAACAGTTCTTACGAGTATACACTGTACCAGAGGTACATAGAGTACATTAACTTTGTGCAAAAGGAAGCATCTCCGATCTCATAAAGTATATATATTCTTGATCAGCATCAACAGGCGAGTAGATCTAGCCATGTCCGTCTGTCAGTCCGTCTGTCCGTATGAACGCGTTTAATACTTGCAGGCAGATCAAGTTAATTTTCAATTTTTGCCACGCCCTCTCCCGCCCCGCAAATTGGAAAAAACGTCATATCTTCCACAGTTTTATAAATAGAAGGTTCGTTCCTTTTGGACATATTTAGTAGTCAGGATGCTTTATCGATCCGCCAAAGTAATGGTAAAGTTCGGATTAACGATAGTCGTGTTATAAGGAAAACCAACAATTATGGGCAGCACCGGTAGAAACGGTGATGGGCAGCACTTCACCGGTACAGAGTATGTTATAGTCGGGCTTGACCTACTTTCTTACTTGCTTTTCTCAACAAAAGTTAGCAACACTGTTGATCACACAGACTCTTCAAGACCATTGCAACACTATGGTGAGCTTACTTGGCAACATGTTGCTTTGGCTTCGCATCAAGTGGCCCAAGTAACTTTCATAGCTCTTAATTCTATGCTAAGAAAACATCTAACACTCACACACTCACAAAAGGTGTGATGCAGATCAATAGGTGTGAAGAGCGCAGGTCAACACAGCAACAACCACCAACAAATAACTAAACAAATTGCCAAATGACCAAAAAAAAAATAATAATAAAATCAAATAAAATTCAAAAGTAAATACAAAAGTAAAGACAACAACTGGAAGAGCCAGTGTTATACAAAGAGAGGCCGGACAAAGTGTGTGTGAGGAAGGGGCGAGTGAGAGCGCAAGGAAGGGAAAGAGCTTGGCCTGTTTTGGTAAAATGCAAAAAAAAAAAAAAATTTGTTTGGCGACGCCATGGAAATGATGACGTAAATTGAAAGCCACGAAACCAGCAACAAAATCTATTTGAGTGTCTGCCTGTGGGCCCCTCCATTGCCTCGACCGATTGTCTGTCTGCTTTGGACAGGGACAGGTGTGTATGTGTGTGCAATCTCTGAGAGCATATTTGTCGGCTAGAAGTGCACTTCTGGGCTACATTGACTGGAGTAAACTCAGCTGGCTCTAATGACATTTGCTCTTGTTGTTGCTGCTATTTCGCGGCTGACAAAGGTTTCCATTTCCGCCTAAATGCATTTTGTACCCTCCCCACCACTGTCTGCCCCGCATTGCCCCCGCCCCTAAGTCACAAGTTGTTTTGGTTTGGATTTCAAGCGAAAAACTGCAGCAGCAGCTTTTTGTTTGTGTCCTTCCTTTTGCACTTTGTGCTCAATTTGGCTTTGCGTTTTTCTATTTTTAGCTGAGGTTAACTTTGAAATGGGGTTTCGCTGCTCTATAAATATCAATTATACATACACATACGACATGTTGCATAAATTAATCAACAATGACAATGAAATAATCAACATCGTTAGTAGAAACTTCCGCGCACAGAATACCCGTAATTGTTCGTGTGCATCTTCTGTCTTTTGTTCCGTTACCGTTGGCTGCTGCTCGCTGCTCTCTGCTGCTGCTGCTGCTACTTCTGCTGCTGTTGGCATTGTGCAAGTTTGTTGACATGCCCCCATGCTGTCCATTGACGTCACATCACACATACGCAACGTATGCCAGCTGTAGCTGATGGGTTGATGCCAGGTTGGTGCCATGCAGTTGGTAAGGACTAACTTGACCTTTCCCAAATGGTTTATCCGTATCGATGGTAAGTGATTTTAACTGGCCCTGGTGGGTATTTGGGAAAAATCAATTGAAAATTAAATCCTTGTGTCGTGGAAATTTGATTTGGAACGGAAGCTTACTGTACGCATTTTGTGGCAAAGGGATAACCCCTTTGTAACATGAAGAAACCCGAATATTTTTTACCTTTGCGAATATAGATATTTAAAGTATATGTATTCTTGATCAGCATGACGAGCGTCTTTAAGCTATCATCACGAAACTTTGCTAGAAATATAAATTAGAATTTAAAGGAAAGATTTCCGACCACTTAAATTGTATAAATTCTTGATCAGCATCAACAGACGAGACGTTATAGCCATGTACGTTTGTCCGTTGCCGTCCGTCAGTTTGAAAACTATCATCACAACACTTTCCAGGAAGTCTTCTAGTACAAATTCGCTTCACATTTGTCGGAACCGTCCGGATCGGATGACTGTAGCATATAGTTAGCTGTTAGGGAAGCTTAGGAAAACTACACAGAAAAAAAATGGCGAGATAAAATCAAACTCAAAAAGATTGATTTAATCTCGACCTTCGGATTGAAATTTCAAGATCGAGTCATACTAGATCGAGCTTAATACACGTTCGAAAGACTTGAAACAATCCTGAAAAGTTGGTTTCAATCCGAAAAGGCTAATGTCAATATCGGATCCGTACTTGAAAGTCAAATAATCCTGACTCGAGATTGAAGTAAGTACGGATGTACAATGTCAATATTAAATAATCCTGACTCGAGATTAAAGTTAATACGGATGTCCCATATCAAAGCGGAAGAGCGAAATAGTATGAGAGCACGAATATTTCTCTCACCAGTAATATGGGGCAAAATCGGTACACACACATAAGCAAAGGCTACTATCAACTTAGTATTTCATTTTATGTGTCGATTTTTCTACTTTGATGCCTTGCAATTCCCAATCAGTCATAGCAATGCCGGCATGAGAAGAAAGCTAAATTCTATTTAAGATATAGCCGGGGGTATGCAAGCAATGACCGAGGGTAATGACCTCGAGCCGGCAAGAACTTGCTGGTTTGAAAATCAAAAATGTCGTTCAGTAATACCCTTGTTCCACTGGCACATTCTGTATGTCAGTCACCGGATGAGCTAAATGACCTAATTCTCTCTGTGTATTTCCCCATAAGAGATAAATGTCCATTCGGCAGGTCATCCGCTGGATGATCAAATAACTGTTACTACATTTGACATTCGCACGGGCACTTCCAGCTTTTTTCCGCTAAATGGCTAGATTTTCTATCGATAAGACCAAGTGTCATCAATACAACAGCTGAAAGGTAAGGTAAGCGGCAAAACTTGAATTCTTTTTCAAACAATAATAAATTCTTATTATAAATAAATTCTACTTAATAATATTTGTTTATCAGATGAATAGAGCCCGAAAACAGGCCATTACATGGAGGATTTTACCGACCATGGAAATCGACACGCCGATCAACCTGCCAATTGTCCGATATTCGGCTGAGAAGCCACGCGCATTTGCGATTCGTTTATCTTCTGGAATAGTCATCCGGTAGTTCGGGTCCTGCTTTGCTATTCCTTGTAGACAATTTTTAAGCACGTTAAAGTTGTCTCTCTCGACGAGGAAGCTTTCCCCAAAAAATATTTCTGAGTTTTCAGGCACATCTAGTTCCCAAAACACGCCATATCGCTTCTACAATGTATGCAAGCTTTAAATTAAAACAAATTTAACTAATAAGAATAATATGATCTTACAAATTGTGTGATTTTCGCTTTCTATTCTTCCTTTGGTACTCAATAATCAACGCATCGAAATGGTCCTCGCACTCTAGCAGTTGACATATGCACTCTTGATTTTTCTCGCAAATCAGCAGTAACGCAGGTAAATCCATTTCGGTGAAATAGAAAAGGCCAATTAAACTTTCAATTTGTAATTGCAAATCAAAGCAATACAAACAGCTGATATTTGTTTACTTGAATTTAATTTTAACCAATCGCGTGTAACCGTGATAAACATTCCTCAGTGGAACAAGAAATAATCACTTTTTGAGAATGGACTCCAGAATGTGCCAGTGAAACAAGGGTATTAGTCGCTTGGTGCTCTTGTGAGAAGCTCATTTTAGGGTATCGTAAAGTTTCAGCAAGTAAGGGCACTGTAGTTGAGTACCCCGACTCCAAAATACTCTGTACCCTTTAATTCATATGTTTTCATTAATTTTCTAAACAAATGAACTCTAGAGCGTGTTCGTTGAACACGAACACACACACACACAGAAACACATTTACACAAAAACAAGCATGCGCTAGCTGACAATGACTTCATGATCCCATTTTACCCATTTTTAATGGGTACAGGGTATATTAAAGAGATAACTTCAATTTCAGTCATATATGAAGCAATCCTTTTTGGGATTAAGTGCAGTTTGAATATCGAGGTCAATTTAATCTCGTGCAGACTCGCACCAAGCCGATTTACAGATCAAATCAATTACGAATTTCGAGCATAAATCAAACTCGGTAGTTTTTTGATCAATCTTTTTTCGGATTGAGTGTTGTTTGAATATCGAGCTCAATTTAATCTTGGCCAAACTTGCACGAAGCCGATTTCTAGATCAAATCAAGTACGAATTTCGAGCTTAAGTTAATATCGGGCCTTCTTGATTGGATCCTACTAAGGGATCAAGTCGAGTACGTATAACAAACTTAAATCAATCCCATGTGGCATAAGGTCGGGATGAAGACAAGAACTCCGGGATTGAAAAATCCGAGATCAAGTCAACCCTGTTCGTACTTGGAATGATGAAAATCCGGGATTGACCGACTTCTGACATCGTTTGGGATTGATTTAATCCCGAATATCTCGTTTTTTTTTCTGTGTAGTTTTCCAAACTTCGTATTTATTAGTTTTCTATACTTTTTCCAAATTACACTGTGCTGCTATCGAAATGTTAGGTCTGGAAAATAGAATTGGTATAAAAACTTCCTTAAATTTGACAAGCATTTATTTTAGGTACTTTAACACGATTCTTTAAAGTTTTATTCAAATCAAACGACTAAGGCATATATCTGCCCTAGGAACGATAGGTCGAAAACTAGTTAAAGTGAAAAATACGTTTCTGTTTTCAATGGTAGAATCTTAAAACATGCCGGATATTTTATCCGCTTAAGCACAGCTTTCGGCCCGGTTGTGGCTCAGCGGCTAGTGTGCGCGACCCCTGTGCAAGTGGTAGTGGGTTCGATCCCGCCTCAGAACATCTAATGTAAAGTTTTTTCTTTGAATTAACTTACACAACCGGTCACCCCTCACTGCTGTTGGCGCCAGCTTTGTAGTTATTAGCCATGCAAAAGGTTCTCCAACTGCCGTTCGGAATCGGCGTTAAACTGTAGGTCCCTTTCTTTTGTGCCAAGAGAAGCCAAGAGATTGAGAGGAGCTCGCCAAATTTCATGAAAATCGGTTTAATATATCTAAAAGCTGTCATATGTAAGAATGTCTGTCAAGCCCAACTGTAATATTGGGCGCATTCAGCAGACAAATCCGATTTACGATAACTGATTTGCGGCTTGCAATTTCTGATGATTCTCTGCTGAATGACACTGAATGTTTAGTTTAGGTTATTTTCTGGATTATTACATTTGGTCAAAAATACATTCTCACAATATTTGAGGGCTTTTATCGACGTAAGTTCGTCAGTTCATTTTTAATTTTAAGGTTAACAGTTGACCGTACAATCGATAAACGGTCCCACCATTCATGATTATCAAATTTATCAGTCGCAATCGGCAATCTCAGTATCACTGCTCGACAAAATGGAAGTCGATCTTCCCCCCATTCACCAAACCAACTTTTGCTAAAGTATTTTGGCCCGCTGAGCACGAAAATTTCACAAAAATGTACCAAAATTGTTCGACAATTGAACCCAATGAGTTACCAAAATAAGACCGAGATGTTCTAAAATTGTTCCCAAAACGTTACAAAAAAGACCCCAAGACCAAAATGATTCCAAAAGAATCCCAAAAGTTTGTAAAGTGACCCCAAAATGTTTCCAAGGTGAGCCCAAAATGGTATTAACACATCACCAAAGCGTTAATGAAGATCGAACAACGGGTGTTAAAACTGCGTTTTTGAAATAACACCGCCGTTCACAGTTCACGAAAAAGCGGGATTACTCTACTAGTGTCAACGAATGGTCTTGATTTAGGTAGATTTTAACGGATTTTTTTCTGAGTCTAGGATCTAGGAAGACCAAGCACTATGGGGAAGAGTCAGTTGTGCTCCCGTTAACAATTTCGGAAAAAATTTTTAGTCTCAAAATTGCACAAATTTTGTGACATTTAAAATGGGACATTAACATATATGTAGTTCCATCTCTAGTTTGTCACTTTTGTTTATCAAACCTGTCCCAAAACATAATCCCTAGTCTAGCCCTTTCCCCTCTTAGCATTTTTCTGGCTTCTTGTACCTCAGACTTGGTTGCCCACATCGGTCGCTGGGTCAGTTGCTTGTCGCGCCTGAAGCCGTGCGGTGTGTGAATCATTTTTTGTTTTTCCGGTCACATCCTTTTGGGCTACTAATTTGTCATGGCTGCTGCTGCTGTTGCCACGCCTGGTGCCACTGTTTTGCCTTCAACGGCAGCACCAGCTGGTCCAAAAGCTCCCGCTGCTGCTCCCGCTGGCAAGGCTCCTGGCAATCTATTGGAAATCACAGGGGAGGCCAATATCGTCAACTATATGAAGAATCGCTTGCGTAAGGGTGCAATGAAGCGTAAGGGTCTGGAGATTGTGAATGGCCATCGGTTTGCAGTGCGCTTCTTTAAGCAGCCCACGTATTGCGGTCACTGCAAGGACTTCATTTGGTGAGGATATGCAAGAGTATTGTGATTTTCTTGCATTGTTTTTGCGGCAGGCGGCGACGCGTCGCTAATTTAATTAGACTTTTGTAATTTGACGCGTTTTGTTGTTGCTCTCTTTTTTTCTGCTATTGTTGCAACCGTGGATAACGACGACGATGACCGAGTTTAGGGGCTTTGGCAAGCAAGGCTTTCAGTGCGAGGGTAGGTTAAGCAAACTTCAATTAAATAAGCTAAATTATGTTAAGTAAGGCCTGAATTTCAAAAAAATGGAATTGTGCAGTTCTTCACTTAGTTTCGATATAAATGCGCAATGCCACTTTAGCGAAACTAATTCCTTCTACCACAATATTTCTCTCTGCTGCAGAATGTCGCTTCAACATTCATCAGAAATGCTGTAAATATGTCATATTTAAGTGTCCTGGCCAGGATACCGATTTTGATGCGGACTGTGCCAAAGTTAAGCATGGCTGGATCTCCACCACCTATACCACGCCCACATTTTGTGATGAGTGTGGCATGCTGTTGCATGGTGTGGCCCATCAAGGCGTCAAGTGCGAGAGTAAGTAGAAAAGACAAAATGCAAATGAGGCATCTTTTATAATTCTTCCCACCTTTACACAGATTGCAATCTAAATGTGCATCATGGTTGCCAGGAAAAAGTGCCACCTATGTGTGGAGCAGATATAAGTGAAGTGCGTGGCAAGCTATTATTGTTTGTAGAGCTGAAGGGAAACAACCTAAAAGTGGATAGTAAGTTGAAAGTAAAGTTTTCAAAAATCAAATCTTACTCCGGTATACTTTAGTCAAAGAGGCCGCTAATCTTATACCAATGGATACGAATGGCTTCAGCGATCCCTATGTGGCCGTTCAAATGCATCCCGATCGTTCGGGCCGCACCAAAAAGAAGACCAAGACCATTCAAAAGAACCTTAATCCTGTATTCAATGAGACCTTCACTTTGTAAGTACTATCAAAAAGACAACGTATAATAGATGGCGCATGTATGAGTTTCAGTCGCTTTCATTTTGTATTAGAGCCCTGCACAAATTGTTGCTATTTAGGTTCCAAGGGTGTTTTAACTACTTCTGAAAGTTATTTGTAAACGTTTTGTGATCTTTGGTTGTTAAAGCTTACCTTTTTTCTATGCATTAGTCGCCAAAGGTGTGCCTTTATATCGCATTGAATTATTCAGTTTTGAGGTGGTTCTCAGTTGATTTTTTATACTCTGGAAACTAAGCTTTTTTTGAAAAATTATAATATGGTGATTCAGTTGATTCAACGAATGAGCAAACTTCTCTAACCCGGCAATCAACGCCATTCAGCAATTTCAAATCGCTAAAGTCCATTGATTCATTGAATCACAGCATGCGAGAAGATCCAAATGATCTCTGTAGGAATGATTCAGCTTAAATAAGCATTGTCTAAGGGCCGATTTCACATCTCCTACATAGCACTATCTGTCACATAAACTAACATATAGCAGTGTAAAATGTGAGTTTATCTGACACATAGCGGCTATCTAGAAGATGTGAAATCGGCCCTTAGAGTATGTATTCATTCGACTAGCAAATAAGTCAAGTGTACAGAGTATTGTGTAGTCGAAACACTTGACTAAAGCCACCTTGCTTGTTTTGCTAGGTTTTAATATTTTGTAATCAGTTTTTCCAAATGTGTCAATATTTTATTCTGAAGTTTTGGTCTAGAGGTCGGAAAGCTTAGGTTTCGGTTTGCTAACCTTTTTTAACAGCATTGTTCCAGTTCGTTCCTTGGTTCAAAGCTTCTTGATGATAAAATTTTTTTTTGAAATTATGATCGTTCAACTTCAGATAAGATAGTTTTCTCGAATAGGCCACAAATACATATGAATGTCTTCCATCAGCATTATGCTTGATAAGCTTATACAATACTTTACAATTATTTTGTTGACGAAATTGTTGAGAAAAGAGAATACGTTCAGAAAAAATAGGGGAAAGTTAACTTCGGCTCGGCCGAAGTTTTGTAAACCCTTGCAGCTTCCATTGAAAACAAAAAAGTTTTTCTAACTAAGACTACTCCTTCGACCTGACTTTTCTATGGGATCTATACTATATAGATGTCTGATTTCGACAAAACTTGGTGAAATCATGGAAAAGCATAATACACTGTTAATTACGAAATTTGGAGGCGATCCCATTTAAAACTAAAAGTTTTTTCACACTAGATCTTCTTTTTCGACCGATCATTCATACTGCAGCTATATGTAGTCATCCGATTTTGATAAAACTTTGTAGAAATGTGTTAAAGTATATAAAATAAGAATATCCCAATAAAAAGGACGTTTTCATTAAAAGCCAAAAAGTTTTTCTTACTTGAACTAGTTTTTCGACCGATCGTTCCAATGGGAGCTATATGTTATAGTCATCCGATTTCGACCAAACTTTGTTGAATTGTTGAAAACTTTCCCCTATTTTTTTGTACTTGAATTAAGTACAAACGGTGTTGATAGTACGGTAAGTACGAAAATACTTGATACTAGTACAAAATTCTTGGATCAAGTACGATTTTTTCAATCCTTAAATACTTTATATTTCAAAATACATTAGATTTCAAAATATTTTTAAATATTTTTGATCATACTTTTAGGTTGTAATGGACTTAAGTCAAGCCCGATAAATTCTCAGAAAAGTACAAAATATTCTTACTCAAATTCCAGTCATTTTTAATGTCAACCCAAATACATTAAAGGAAGAAAAATTGAGAACTTCAAACAAGTACAAAATGTTCTTAGTTTGAGCCGTTTCCAAAGTTCTCCTAAAACGAGTTCTCTTCTTTGAACCAAAGAAGGCTGAATATATCCAAGGGCCATAAGTAAACCTCTTTGGTCTCTACCTCTATTGTAGGTCGGGAAATAACGCTCACTCCATAACAAAAGAGTTTGAATCAGTTGGGAATTTTAAGAACAGACTCGTTTAAAAATAATTTACATTTTTTGAGCACTTTCGGAGCTAGCAATATGAGTCAATTATGTACTCAATCTAGCATATTTTGTTCTTGAACTTCATGTAAGTACAAAATGTTCTTGATTCAAGAACAATTGTTCTACTTTTAATAATAATAGCACTTGTTTTTCGATTTTAGTATGTTTCGTTCTCAATTTAAGAAAACCTAGTAACTGATCATACTTGAAATTTTAAGTACAAAACGGGTTAAATTCAATCCCGTTTACATTTAGAACGCTGGCAGCCGTTTTTTCTGAGTGTAGCTAGAGGATTTTTTTTAAACGTATCATATTTTCAGAAGGAGGAGGTACAGATCGGTTTCAGTCTCAGAAGACTTTAATTTTATAAGGCTTTGTTTGTAATCGAACCTGTTTGATATGGTTTAAAACAATGTTGTCACAAAGGGAACAATCGATCATCAATCTATGGAAGTTTGCTAACTTTTAAATTTCTATAAACTAGAATAAGGGCCGGGTGTGTACAGCGGGTAGTCTGAGTGCCTGCTGTGCAAGGGGTCGTGGCTTCGATCCCGCTTTGGGACATCTGATGAAAAATTTTCTACGTTAAAAAACTTACACACCTGGTCACCTTCACTGGCAATTGGCACCAGCTTTGCAGTAACTAGCCACGATAAAGCTTCTTAGGCCAGCTTTCTCATATTCCTGTTTTTCCATAACTAGGTGGATTTGGCTCGGCCCTTAAATTTCGCCGTTTTGAGTCGGCTTTAAACTGTAGGTCTCTTTCTATTGGGTGAAAGTTTGAAGTACACAAACCATAAAGCCATGAAAATGTCGTTCTTGGACCTTTGGGCTGCTGCTTAAGGCCAAATATAAATTTTTTATTTTCGCTACGCCGCCGTCAGTCTATACTGGATCAGTAAACTTATTAAAAATCATCATATAAAAACGATATAGTTTTTCTTTTCCGACCGGGATTGGGTAACATTACAGTTTTCGTCAACGTTTTCTGTATCATTATGGTTATCGTTACCGTTATCGCTATCGTTATTGACTGGGTAGTCACTAAGTTTGTTCGAAATCGCACATCTGTATAGTATAGCTTCTACAGAAAAGTAAAGTCCGAAGAGAAGTCTTAGTTAGAAAAACTTGTTTGTTTTCAATGGAGGCTACAAGGGTATACAAAACTTGGGCCGAGCCGAAGTTAACTTTCCCCAACTTTTTTTTTTGACATACTCTTTTGATCAATTTTTGTAATTGTAATAAATAAAAGGTCCATATATAAAATGCGCCATCTACCAAACCGAGTTTATTTACCACAAACTTTAAGATTTTTCTCTACCATTTAGTGAACTTCAGCCTCAGGATAGGGAGAAACGTTTGCTGATTGAAATCTGGGATTGGGATCGTACTTCACGCAATGATTTTATGGGTTCCTTTTCATTTAGCTTGGAGGAGATACAAAAGGAACCCATCGACGGTTGGTACAAGTTTCTATCGCAGGTGGAGGGCGAACATTATAATATACCCTGTGTGGATGTCATTAATGATATTGCACGCCTTCGTGATGAGGTGCAGGTGAGTTGATCTATTCGTAAGTATTACACAGTTTACTCTTTTCACTTACCACGCAGCAAGAACGTCGTCCCAATGAAAAGCGTCGCATGGACAATAAGGATATGCCTCATAATATGAACAAAAGGGATATGATTCGTGCAGCTGATTTCAATTTTGTCAAGGTCATTGGCAAGGGTTCCTTTGGCAAGGTGTTGCTAGCCGAACGTCGTGGCACGGATGAGTTATATGCCGTTAAGGTACTGCGCAAGGATGTTATCATACAAACCGATGACATGGAATTGCCGTTGAATGAGAAACGTGTGTTGGCCTTGTCGGGACGTCCACCGTTCTTGGTATCTCTGCACTCTTGCTTCCAGACCATGGACCGTTTGTTTTTTGTCATGGAGTATTGTAAGGGTGGTGATTTGATGTATCATATGCAGCAATATGGCAGATTCAAGGAGTCGGTGGCTACGTAAGTTGAGGGTTTAAATATGGTACTTAAGTGATGCATTTTTATTCTCTTTAGTTTCTATGCTGTGGAGGTGGCCATAGCATTCTTTTTTCTACACGAACGCGATATTATGTACCGTGATCTGAAGCTGGATAATATTTTGCTAGACGGCGAGGGTCATGTCAAGTTAGTGGACTTTGGATTAAGCAAGGAGGGTGTATCCGATCGTAATACCACTCGCACCTTCTGCGGTACTCCCAACTATATGGCCCCGGAGGTATTGTTTCTTTGTTTAATTTTGTTTCCAAATATATGCTTACTCCCTTTTAAACAGATTGTCAGCTATGATCCGTATTCCATTTCGGCGGATTGGTGGTCTTATGGTGTGTTGCTTTTTGAGCTAATGGCTGGTCAGGCTCCGTTTGATGGCGACGATGAGAATGCTATTTTCCGAAATATTAAGGAGAAAAAAGCTATTTTCCCTAAGCACTTTACCCAGGAGGCCATGGATATCATCACCAGCGTAAGGATAGAAATTTGTTAATTAAAGATTGCCTCATATATTTGATATTTTTATGCTGCAGTTCCTTGCCAAGAAGCCTAATAATCGCTTGGGTGCTGGTCGTTATGCCAAACAGGAGATAACCACACATCCTTTCTTCCGTAATATCGATTGGGACAAGGCCGAGGCGGGGGATATGGAGCCTCCTATTGTGCCCAGGATTGTAAGTGTTTCAAGTCTCTGCTTATATTTTTGGTTTCACTAACTAAACTCTTCTGAATTTCTAGAAACATCGCAAGGATATCAGCAACTTTGATGAAGCTTTTACCAAAGAGAAAACCGATTTGACTCCTACCGACAAGCTCTTCATGATGAATTTAGATCAAAATGATTTTATTGGTTTCTCCTATATGAATCCAGAGTTTATAACTATTATCTAAATAACTGCAAATGTTATGAAATGTTATTAAAGCTTAAAATGTTAGCTGAAAAGCCCATTTAAAAAGTTCTTAAAGCTTTCTAGAATTACCTTTGCTTATGGGTCGGATACTTGATGGACTTTTAAACAGAAAAGCTTTGCCTTTGAAGGATAGTAAGCATAGATTGTGAAACTTTCGAGCTTTTGGACTATATTTAGGGGTATCTGTTTGAATTGGCCATTAAGTTGGTGGCATACTGACCTCAATATGCACATGATAGCTTTTAGAAGTGAAAATATAATAGTGACAAAAGCAAAGTGAAAAAAGGAAATGATTTTGCAATAATAATTCTTAAAAGTTAAAGCATTATTAGTAGCAAGTCATTAATTGAAAAATTGATAAATAAAAGAAAAAAAACAATATAGCTACTCAGCAGTTCTACGCCTCAGTACTAAATTTATCAGTATAGAATTCATATCTGAGCAGTGGAAATAACTGGATTCAATACTGATTTCAGTACTATTTTCATTACTGAAATCATGCTTGAAATCAACTGTCATGAAGTACTAGGACATGTCTGAGTAAAATTCATGGCTGAAACTTATATAAGTGATGCCATGAATTCAGTACCAGCTCTTCCCATTTTGGGCTGAATCATATAATTCATAGTCGGGGGTGTCCTGAAAATCTCTGGAGATTTGGTCTACGGATGGTTTGCAAATTGCTCAAAAAATTCGTCGGTGTCCCAGAACTTCGAGAGATTTCATTTTCTCAGTGGGAAAGAGAATTGGTCCAATTATGTTCAAAATGATTGTCCATCCCACAAAACAGGGTTGCATCAAGCGCAAAAAAAATCCCTTATTTTCGATTTGATTTAATTTGATGTTAAACGGAAACCTGTAATTGTGGCATACACTCAGAAAAAAGTATTACCTAAAAATGCTCAAAATGACCTGATATTTATGGAAATTTTGCCTAAAATGACAACCAAGGAATATTGGATCGAAAGTTAACTTCGGCTCGGCCGAAGTTTTGTATACCCTTGCAGCTTCCATTGAAAACAAAAAAGTTTTTCTAAGACTACTTTTTGGACATTACTTTTCTATGGGATCCATACTATAAAGATGTCTGATTTCGATTAAACTTGGTGAAATCATGGAAAAGCATAATACACTGTTAATTGCGAAATTTGGGGGCGATCCCATTTTAAAAAAAGTTTACGCTGTAGCCCTTGAAGTTAGAGCTCTGACGCTTTGCAATTTATTTTAGAAATATTTTTCTTATTTTTTATAACGAATTTTCACAGTTTTTCCGGAAAATCTGGGAAATCATTCAAAAAGATTGCCTACTTTGTGGCTGCAAATGAAAAAACGTACTAAATTTTAAACTCGATTTTCGGAAAAACAAAGCAAATCTGCGCAAACCTCCAGCTATTGTGCAATATTCAAAAATAATAATAAGCCATGTCGCGAGTGAACTGCAAAGGGCACTCCAGGGCACTCGAAAATCAAAGTTGCCAAATTAGAAAAAAACCCGCAAAATTTAATATTTTTGACATTTTTTATGAAAAATATTACGAATTGAATCTTTTTATAATTTTTTATTGAAATCTAGTTCGTACTCGAAAATATAAAATCAAATACCGTCAGCTGTTTCCTTTCTAGTTTCGACTATTAAATCTTCGATTCTTGGAGCAATTTTTAAAAAAATCAACTTTGAAAAGCTGCCCTTCCAAAACTAGGTTGTGGGAAGGTTCCAAATTTTGGCATAAAATAGCTATATGTACTCTAAGTCATTTCCGACAATCGTTCTATCCAGTTTCCCAAGCAAAAAAGTGGGACTTTTCGCCAAAATTTCGGTCCGCTGGCCCAGTGTGGGGTGATGGGCAGCACTTCACAGGTACAGAGTGTGTTATAGTGGGGCTTGACCGACTTCTACCTTATTTGGTATTCTGTTTGCAATTTACTGATTCGCAAGTCCCAGTTATGCGGTCTGAATCATTCTTATGACCTTGTCTATATTCTTAAGTATTGGAAACCATAAGTTTAAGGGTGTGGAACAAATTGGGCGTGCTGTTTTTAGATGCTTTTTTAAAAATTCACAGAAAGTAAAATGGCTTGTCAAGTTGGCACAGCCCCAAAGGGCCAAAGACGAGCTTCTCTCAATCTCTTGGCTTGAGCGCTTCTAATTTTCGCACAAGAGAAAGGGACCTACAGTTTAACGCCGAGTCCGAACGGCAGTTTGAAAAGCTTTTCATGGCTAATTACTACAAAGCTGGCGCCAACAACAGAGAGGCGTGACCGGGTGTAAAGCTTATTCAAAGAGAAAACTTTTCATTAGATGTTCCGAGGGGGGATCAAACCCACGACCTCTTGCACAGCGGTTGCGCACACTAGCCGTTGAGCCACCCGGCCACTGATAGTTAACGAATGAATAAAATATACAAAATTTTTTGTTTTTGAATTGTGACGTCGGCTGAAAAGTTTCTGGACTGCGAAAAGTGGTATATGAAAAAAAGTGCGCCCATGGCGGCCGTGATTCGGGGTCACTCCGTTATCTAAATTCAAAAAGGAAAAAAGATTCATGTTCATATGTATTCTCTGTTGAATTTTCTGATTGATTATTGAACTATAATCAAACCACGACCTTGAGCCTGCTAACATTCACTTTAAATAAAGTCACTTTAAATAAATATTTTAAATTTTATTCCGCTTTAAATGCGTACGACGGTCACGTGCGTCATCATGGAAGTACCCATATACGAAAATTACCTCCTGTCAAGTTCAGTCCCTATCAAGTGATATAATAATATGTACTCCCATCCAATATTTTCAATATTTGATACAATATCAAGTACAATTTAATCTCAAAGCAGGATAGTTTTAAGCATGTAACGGATTTATTTACGCTCCCAGAAACAGGATTTCTCTTCCTCCATATTCCATTGGACCTCCCACTCTAGTAGTTTTGGTTTATTTAAAACTTCTGAAAAACAGAAATGTCTAAATTTTTTTTTAGTTTTGTCTGGGATTGGAACTGACAACCTTGCATACGTGAAATAAACACAAATGTAATGGCATCTCGTCGCAAAAATGATACTTGTACTTACATTTCCGCTCTCGTTCCTAATTGATGAACATTAGATCTCGCAAGATCTCGCACATTTGGAATGAAATGCTTGGGTCATGACTCAAAAGCGTAGAATATACTGTAAAACGAGATTGTTATTGTAAGCTCTGTGTACATTAAGATTTCAAGTACTTTTCCTGATAAAAGGGAATATCGAAGTCGGTAGGGGCCTCCTGTTCCTTTCATCACAAAAGTAAAGTTCTGTTCAGTTAACATTTTTAAATGTTTTCGCTCTCTCAGCTCAAAGTTTTCTGTGGCTTCTGAAAGCTCTCTCTCTCTCTCGTAATCTCTCTTTCTGCTAGTTAACAGTGAGATGCCCAGATAGTAAATGAAAACAAACTCAAACCCCAACAAATGCGCAGCTAGTCCTGGTTCAGACTCAGGTAAAAGCTTGCTCTCTCCTTCTCTCACTTTCACTCTCTCTCATTCTGCTTGGCGCTCCGGCTGAACTTTAACCTTCAAAGGGGAAATTGGCATGTGAAATTAGTCAGGGGAATAGTTAGAATGGGAAATGCTTTTGGCTAAAAACTCACCACTCACCAAGTTTGCTTACTTAAACTGAACCAAATACGTTACGCATACGCCTCGTGTTCCAAAATGTTTGAGTTTTGTTCTGAAACTTGTTGAC
>JAEIFV010001390.1:0-56011 GCA_018904265.1 Lordiphosa collinella
ACCTAACTCTGGATTTGTCCAATGTTATCTGCGAATTCCAAGTTCCTTCGAGCCAAATTAATTTCTAAGTCTGCATTTATGGGGTTGTCTGCTTTTCAAATTCCATGGCAATGAAGCCTTGCCTACTTTCCGGCTGCGCTCAAAGTGTAAAATATCTATTAGCTTAAAAACTAGTTGTCTGTTGCAATTTAATTAACATTAATCTTGTTCTTTATTATGCAAATAAACTGCCAAAGCATTTAAGTCTCGTGCAACGAAAACAACAACTTCATTTAAAATTCATTATAACTGACACCAACTAGTTAAACAATTGCCGAAGTAGCAGCAGCAACGCAACACAACACAAAGGAGCGAAAATTGAAATGAACGGCGTAGCAGAGGAGCGCGCACTTGAAATACGCAAATAAACTTCAAAGACTTCAAGCTGTGCTCCTGGTTGTGCTTCTGGCTCCTGGCTGGAGCATAAATAACCGAGGGGGTTTCGAGTGGCGTATACTTAATTTTATTATGAGGTGTCAAGTGAGGGCGGCCTTTTGTTGTTGCAAAATTTATGTTTGACTGCCATTTGGCGGCGCAGGTAAACGCCTACAGGAAAAAAAAACACTCTTTGGAGGAGTTACAGTTTGTGGTTTGGTCACCTGGCAAAATGTGAACTTCCTTTGGGCTTTAGTTTTTTTTATGCAAATGACACACAGGAAATGTAAATGTGGCACCCTTACAGTAGTCGAGTGGTGTCCACCCCCTCCAACCCCATTGTCTGCTGCATAAAATTAACAAGTTTTGCTTTCGCTTTGCCAAAAAAAAATGTGGAGTTTGGGCCTGTTGGGCATGTTATTTACCAACAGCTGCCGTTTGCTGGCGTCAAAGGTGGCGCTGTTGTATAATTGAATTCATATGCATCAATGGAGACACACACCAACCCCGCACACCCTCCCGCAGACAAACCACAAAAAGGGCGGAATTTTCATTTTAAATGGATTTTCAATTGCGGTTTAAGCATTTTGCATAAATTGCTGTAATGAGTTTATTTCCAGCCTCGATTTCTGCCAAGTGGCTTCGTTTGTCCTCTGGCCAGGATCTCTGCTCATTTGCAATTGTCAACTGACTGTCACTGTGTGACAGTTGTATTGACAGTGTGTTTTTAATGTTAATTTTAATTGTCGCCCTGATGACAGTTGACGGGCATTTCAAAATGAAATTTGTTGCCTGTGTTTTTGTGTGGTTAAGGCAAGGAATTTAATTTGTGGGTTTTGTTCAAAAGATTCTTAATGAGGGGGTTTAAGAGTTAAAATGTCTAGGGATTACTGGATTATAGTTTGAAATTTTGGGTTTTGTCAAATATTAGTATATCGGACCAAAAACTACGACTCTATCTCGAAAATGTGAACGATTATTCTATTTCCTTAAGAAAAATATATGCTCGAAAAAAAGCTGAAGCAGTTAGTAAAAGTAGACAATTCGATACTAGCAATCAACTGTTGCTCAACAGATCTCTGCATAATCCAGAAGAACTCACTGCTCGGCTAGTTTTTAGGGTATGACCAGGTCAAAGACTGTACTCATCCATATGCAGAGGTTTCAGTACGAGAATAAAGCAGCCCGTCGACAAATCTTCTGTTTAGAATTCTTTTATTTATTTATTTATTTATAATATGTTCGAGGACTAGAATTCTAAGAAAAATACTAAATTTTTTGATCTTAATTTCCACGACGCTCAACTACAATTTTTCCAATGGGTTTCTCAAGACTTGCGAAATCTACGACTAGACATCTAACAGGTAACATCCAAGCTTCCCAACGCCCAAGCGTCTTCTCATTCTTTTTAAAATCTTTTCGATCCGAACCTCGGACAAATGGACGAATCTAAGACTGGCTCCTTCGAAGTGTAAGCTCAGTATAAGAGTACTGAAAGAGTGCCTGTTTTCTTGACTACTCGTGCGCTCGCGTATGCGGTGTGACAGATACCCAAAATATGCTTACGAACTACGAAACTTTTTTTGAAAAATTACACTAGGCAACAAGGTCCATTATATTGAAGGGTTAGTAGTGATTCTAGATGATTTTCGGGTGCTAAGCAAGAATGCGTTTTCAGAAATTGTCTATCACGTCGAGATTTTTAGTAATTTGAGCTTAAAGCTGCTAAGAGTTCCAATTTTGACTCTTTAGGATCGTTTTTTTGGGGAATCCGTACTATTGTTTAGACTCTCTGTGATACCATCGGAAAGTACCACTCCTTAGCTTTGAAAGGAACTATCCCATACAATTCTGCGATTTTTTTCAATGGAGATATACCTATTTTAGCACTTGTGTAAGAATCCAAAAATATCCTATTTATTGCTGGTGCCCCAAAGTATGCAATGGGTGGTAGAGACTCTAATATGTTTTCGTTTCCTAAAAACAGTAAAGTAACCTGGTCATTAGTAATGAACCAGCAACAAAATTCTAAAAATTCGGTTCGGTATCTAGCCAATGATACTTATTAGTATCGTTATCCTAAGATAGTTTTAGTTCGACCCCCTGCCAAGGGGACTGCTCACAACCACAAACGAAAAACTAAAAAAGAAACGGTCTCGGTCTTCCCTCAACCGATTGTGTGCTGCTTTCGCGCTCCCTGTTAAGCGGCTGTTGTTATACACTCAGTCTGGTCGGTCTGACATCAACACAATAACGGGCTTATTTCAGTCAAGCGGTTCCAAAGTGTGTGTTGTACGAAGCGTAACAGTGCGAGAGAGAATGAGAGAGCGCACATAGTTTTTCGCATACATACAATCATGCGTTGATATCGGTAGCCTAAGAAGCACAAAAAAGACTTTTCAGCAAACGGTCTCTGCAAATCGGTTGGCAAAAGACCAAGAGCGAAAAAACCAAAACAAATGTGTTTCTCTCCTCACTCAACCGAATACAATCAGAGAGCATAGTTAAAGGTTGCGTCCGTCCCTCTTGGTAAAAAAAAGCTGCTTAGGAGAGATATAACCTATAAGGATGACTTGGCACAAATTTTACAACATGTACTCCTGTACGTTTACCGCATTTGCCAGCCGATCTCTTAATATACCTATTACCAGTCTGCATTCTTTTCTTGAAAGTTGATATGTGGTCCTCTACTGGACAATATTCTCTTCACCATAGTTTAATCTTAACAAGGAGAGTTTTTCTCATACGATTAAAAGGGTGTGTAATATGCTTAGTACGTATTATTTTCTTGCCGACATTCACCGTTTTCAAAGAGCATTCCAAATGGTTTATAGGAATTCCATTTCCAAAGTGTGCGAAAAGTCACATTACGACTGAAATCATAATACAGTCGAACTTCTCTATTACGAACTTCTGTACAACGAAGTCTTCTTTATAGCGAATTAATTAGCTGAACACTGCATTTTGGTTCAATACTCAAAAAATTCTATATTACGAATTTCTATATAACCAAAGTTTTTTTTTCACGTTGAGATCCGCTATATAGAAGTTCGACTGTATTTCATTATACGCCTTTGTGAAGCACTAAACCAAACCGAAACCGCGGTTCAGTTGGCTTCAAAATCCATGTGATGAACCGAACCGGCGACTCAGAAACTTTATTTATGCCAATGAGCTAAGAAAGTTCAAAACTTATACTTTGATGCATAATCCGCAGAAATGTTTCATGTTCATGAAAAACAATTGCAAGAATAAAATTTCCTATTCTGTGATCATCTTTTAAGTTGCACTTAAGCTTTCTTCAATATCTCAACAAAAATTAAATTTTGGCGCGACATTTGCTCTACAAACCCCAACGTGCGTTTTGAAAAGCCCAGTACGAGCGAAGCTCTGTACGATGTTTGCAACTTACAAACACCACCTCTTCCACACCACTTTCCCTCGCATCCCTTCCACCGCTCTTCACTGCCTCTTCCTCCACTCTTAACGACCCTTTTAACCCCCTCTTAACCACCATCTTAGCACCCGTCTTAAACCCACCTCTTATAAAATGTTTCTCGTTTTATTCCTCTAGTCAAACGTACGTCAAAAACTTTGCTCTAAAAACTTCGCTACACATGCAGAAAGCTTTCAAAGCTTCTCTTGTCTTGTACTTGGGCTTTTTTACTCTACCGCTGCAGACACAGCAAACCGACAATGTGAAGCTTTAAAGCTTTTTCAAAAAGCCTTTTATTTTTCTAGGGTTATAAATCGGTAGCACAGAGAAATCGGCCAACTGGCCAATGAGAAATTATTCTTATACATGTAGAACGGTAATGGATGCGCATCACTGACAGCAGACCACCACTAGCTGCCTGTGCAGAAAGCAGGCAGAAGCTTAAAAAAACCTTTTTCTTTATGCTCGCCCGCTGCCGGCGCGTCGCGACGTATCAAACATAGAACAGAGAAACTTTTTCCGGAAATACTCACAAATCCTAAAGCAGCGGCTAACATTCTGCCCACTTCTCTGCACTCATTGCCGATCCCTGACTTAGTGAAAAAAGTCATATGTTCTTAAGCATACATAAATTTAGCTTCAAGCTGCTACCCCTGGTAGCATATTAACCAAAAATTTAACAAATTGAGCAAAACTGCAGCTGAGTGAGCAACTGAATAACTGAGAAATAAGCTGAGTAAAATGAACCACTGAACAAAGGTATAATACTTACTTTTATTTATCGATTTATTTCACTGAAATGAGTATTATTACCATACACTTACACACTTATTAAACTGCCCTCGTATATCAAAAATTTGTACAAGTGTAGCATCGTCTTAAGCAAAAGTCTTATAAATCAAGTGCAGCCTGAAAGTAGGCAAACGATTTTATTTATTGCAGTGCAGATTATCACAAAAGATTGCAGTGTTTTAGTTTTCAATACGTGTATCATACCTTTAGGCGGTGCTCTAAAATTTACTAAATAAATTCTAAATTCAATTTCGCATTTTAGCCAAAAACAAGCTTCTCTAAGCCCTTGCAAATGCAAACAAACCTGCGCCTGTGATATGCAACAAACTATGTACGTATTTGCATACCCCAACCCCAACCCCAAACCAACTGGAAAGCCAACTACCAACTACAACTTGCACATTCAACTCTCGGCAAACAGTCCGATTAAATCCTTTCAAAACGACGAGCATATGCAAATGCCCAACAACAACAACAACAACCACTGCAGCAGCAACAACTTTTTGCATTACTCAGATTGCTTCCCCGACCCAGACAAAAGTTTTTTGGGACTTCCAGCTCATTTGTTGGTCACGCCACGCAACATGGTAAAATACGAATAGGATACATTCAACAGATTCTGAAACATGGCCAAAGTCATGGGGTAAACGTTGCCAACTCTTATCTGTTGCAAGATGAAATGGAGCGTACACATAAAGGCCGGGATTAGAATCTGTTCCCAAAATGAAAAGCAGCACACAGTGAAAGTAGACTCACCACCAAAGGGTATTGCGTTTGCATTAAAAAGATCAAGAGAGTTTTGCGAAAACGTATTCCGCACTCATACCAGGGTACATTGTACAGCACTTGGGCCACACGGGAGCTCTGCAAGTAGTTTTAGTAATTAAAAATGCGAAAATTAAGATGAAAAGTACTACCCACCTCTATGACCAAATCATTGGCACGATTGTAGTAGGTGAAGAGTACATAAAGCATGGTAAATATGTACATTACAATCGAAATCATCTGCGTGGGCGAAGTGATCTAAAAAAGGGGTTAGAGAAAAAGTAAATCTCATCTTTAAACTCTCACAACTCACAATATTCAGGCAAAACAAAAGAGAGCATACTATGGCACCAAAAATAAGGGCCTCTGCACCCATTATATAGGAGACCAAGGCATTTAGTTTTCTGACATATCTGAAATGAAATAAACTCAATTAACTTTTCCCCTAAAATTTTATGGGCTTCTCACTCCGCCACACTGATGTGATAGCGTATGCAGGCTAAAAGCATTTGATAACGCTGCTCCTCATCTTTCACGTTCGCAATTCGCGACAATTTGTGAGCCAAAATCTGCAGCATGGCCTTACCAAAGAGTGCAAAGGCAGCAAAGAGACTAACAAACGGCATGTACATCATGGAAAGCACCAACGGAGTGGGAATTTGCAGTAAATAGAAAATTTCGTAAATTGGCGAGCGAGTCATGTCCACCTGGGGCAGGGCCACGCCAAAAGGATGAACTGCAAAGGAGGAGTAGAAAAGGTCAGTTCTTATTTTGTTATACATGGGAGATTTAGAAAAAAAGCTTAAGAGATTTAGAGGTGTTTATATTAAGCAAAAGATTTTCAATACGAAAATCCTGAAATTTCTAAGATATATAAAATAGTTGAGGTATATATTTTTGAGAACGTTGAGAACGAAGTGACCCCTTTCCCTTTCCAAAGAGAAAAGATTTGAACAAATTGCTTATTGACAATTGAGAAGATTTTCCCCGAGTTAAGTAAAACTTGCAGTTTTTAAAGAGAAGTGTGAAAAACCTGTTTAAAGTTCTGAGCTCCGAAGTAAAAACAATCCCAAACGATGTCCGAAATCGGTGAATTCCGGTCAAATACGAGAGTTCTGACATGAGTACAGATATTTCAATCCCGGAGTTCTTGCATCTTGATGCACAAATATTTGTTTATCAAGTAGGATCCGTATTTTGAAAGAGCATTTACTGGTTGATACAGCTCGGATGGATTTTAGCTCGCCATTTTCCTAAAAACAGTAAAGTAGAATGGTCATTTGTAATGCACCAGCAACAAAATTCTAAAAAAAAACCTCACAAGGCTCTTCGGTTTCAAAGAATCTGCGCATTTTTTATCTTCGTTTGTCAAATTTAATGTAATCGTCTCTCTTTAAGCACCTACAGTAATCTGCTATCATGTTAATGTCCCACCTTTTCGAGTACCTTTTCTCCATTTGCCATTTTCTTCTTTTCTTCTTTGATATCCTGGTGGTACCTCTCACTGAAGAGCCTTTTGTTTTTTTAAGAATTTTTTTGCTGGTTCATTACAAATGACCAGCCTACTTTACTGTTTTTAGGAAACGAAAACATATTAGAGTCTCTACCACATATTTCATATTTTGGGGCACCAGCAATAAATAGGATGTTTTTTGATTCTTGCACAAGTGCTAAAAGAGATATATCTGCATTGAAAGATCGAAGAATTGTTTGGGATAGTTCATTTCAAAGCTAAGGAGTGGTACTTTCCGATGGTATCATAGAGAGTCCAAACAATAGAATGGATTCCCCGAAAAACGCTCCTAAAAAGGGTCAAAATAGGCACTTTTAGCAACTTTAAGCTCAAATTACTAAAAATCTCGACGTGATAGACAATTTCTGAAATTGCAGTCTTGCTTAGCACACGAAAATCATCTAGAATCACTACCAACCCTTCAAGCCGAATTTTGTTGCCTTGTGTATTTAGTCATCTCTTTGAGTTTATTAGCGTAATGTCGACATTTTTGTGCTCCTCGTTGCCTATAGGATTAAATTGAAAAATCCGCACTGATAATTTAAAATCTATTATAATTCTAATTTTAAACAAGAGTTTTAATCGAATCTTTGGCTTAAAACTTTCTGTCCTCGTTTTTTTTCTACCTTTCCATTTCTCAACCCAACCGAAAATTTGAAAAAGGACCCCCATACTTTATTGTGTTGTTAAGGCTTAAATAAAATAAACTTAGTATGAAAAACAGCCGGAATCCAAGCATTGATAATTTTTGTTTAGTTTGAGGCCATATAGTACCCAAAAATGAACCATGAATAAGGTTTTCTCCGAAATTAAAGCTTCCTTATACACGTTATTTCGATGAAGTTGATCCAAGCGGTGAAAACTATAAGCCAAACACAGTGTGCGGTAATCGATACGGCCACTTTTTGGATTGGTATCATCGACTAGGCAGAAAATTGAATTTTATGAAGTTCCTGCTCGGGCGCCATCTGTAAAGTAGTGTCTAAGTCTGAGGAATAACTCGGTCTGGCCAAGGATAGGGTATCTGTGGCCGGGGCGAATGGTTGATCGCGCCGGGGGTTTGTCATTTACAGCCGGAACAATGGGCCGACGAGGCAAGAAAATACCTGGCAGCGAAGACGGTGTGGATAAAAGACCCAAATGGCACGTCGAACCCAAACGCTACACATGCATTAATTTTTCTGTTAAGCTAAATAAGCCAGCGTTGAAATGCACAAAATATGTGGCCGCTTATACAGGCATTCTTCCAGTTTCAATGTCTGATGGTGCCGAAACGCCCTAGCCTCCGAGTCCGGATGATATGTGCACATGGACAGCCAACACTGCTTTTACCGTTAAAGCGATTTTCAAGATGTCGACTAAGAGCCTGATATTGAAGATGATAGACCGAAACCGCTAACTCAAAACAAATTGGACAACCTTGTGTCTGTATATAATAAATCACTTTCAGAGTACCGAAATGGTTTGAAGGGGAGATCGTATGAAGCTGGCATGTATTAGAGAGTTGTTTATGTTGTTGTTTGGGATAATTTTGCTGAAGAAAGATTTGCCAAATTAACAGAAGTTTGCCAAAAAACCTGAAAAATTTCCATTTTTGTGATATTTTTTTACCTGTTCAAAAAAACTCAGCTGAGTATAGATCGTGTAAATTGAGCTTAACTTTCTAACTGGAAGGTAGCAACCTTGCATTTTATATTGTGACTTTCTCTCTTCTTTTTCTAGTTCCTATCCCGTGTGGGACATTGGACATCAAATTATCTTTACATAGATTTTTTGATTTTAGTCATCTCAAGGTCGTGGATTGGTTATAATTCTATAATCAACTGAAATCAACAAACATTTGAACATATGGACTGTGTCCATTGGACACAGCAGGTTAAGGTAGCTCAAGGTAACTCGAACTGTTTCGAACGCTTCCCGGCGATCTCGCCAGTGAGCTTTTACCGCTGCCACACCAACAGCCATTATCATTTCCCTATTTATGCCAAGCGAAGCGAGGAATAGCAACTTGTGATCTACAAGTATATAAGTTCCCATGCTGCTATTATTATCTTCAGCTCTAGCCCAGACAAAAGGCATGCAATGGTGTTGACGGTTGTGTCCAATGTAACATAGATCATTGTGAGCGAAAACTTACACAGAAAATTAAAGTAAGTTCCAAGATATAAATCTTATAAAATTGTAAATCAATTTAACAATTCTGGACCAAATTTCTTAGAAATAGAAAATTTTGGATCAATACCACACACAAAATATAACTTGGAAATTTGAAAACGATAGGTGAAAGAGATTTCTGCTTTACTTTGCTTTACACAATGCTAGCGACTTTGGATGGATTTGAAAAATCAAAATAGGTCCTGATTTAACTATGTTTTTTGATGTCAAAATTATGTTAGTCTGGGTAGTAAAGAAATTGTTAAGTTCATCCATAAACGAAATCTTCTATTCTTTCATTCTTTGGCAAACTAAAATTTTTCCCGCTTTAAAAGCACTTTCTCTAAATCAGAACACTGCTTACCTCTGCTCTCACCAAACAGAGGGAAAAACAATGCACCCACAATATCCAGAAAGGATGCGCTCAAATTGAAGATGGCTATGCCACGTGCCTCCTGTTCGGCCTGCAGCAATATCTCCCGACTGCAATCATCTGCCGTTGCCTGTATCACACGATATAAGCGCAGCAGCTCCTTTAGGAATTCCTCGAACTGTACACGTTTGATTATGACCAGCCACGTACGCATCAAAGCATTGAAAATGGCCGAGAAGAAGAACGAGTTGAGTATGAAGGCCGGCAGGTCACCCCACATGCGTAGCAGATACACGAACTGCATCACGTTCATCAGACAAACGGGCAAGACGAAGGCAAACTTGCGCCAATTGTTCCCCCTGGTGGGATAGAGAATGGCCAACCACTTCCAAATGCGCACATTGATGCCCACCAAGGCAATATCCTCAATTGTGGCCATTTTCACTTATAGGTTGGGATAGGATGTTGAGAGACCACTTCAAACTGTGCCGCAAAGTGTTGGGCAAATGTCTTTTATTTCAAACAATTGACACCAATTGAAATGACAAGAAGAAGGAAATTTGTAGAAGCAATTGGAAAATTGGTACTTTTGGCTAATGGCACATTGCAAGGGCTATAATTTAACTAATTGGCTAATGATGTGAGGTCATTTAAATTGGCCAACATCTGCCAGTTTTATAACTATTTCTCAGGTTTGAGAACTTTTAACTTCCCTTTAATTTCCCTTTGCTTTTCGCGCAATAAATTTTCACATATTTAAACTCCACCGGCTTATGTAAATGTGCAGTTAAATTGCCCATCGACTTTCACAAATGCCTCTTCAAAAAGCCATCATCCGGTACCTAGTACTTCTCCTCCCCCCCAACCATGATCTCTGACACATGCTGTCAAAAAGCTAACGAGCCGCTAACGTTAACGTTCGGACCACACAGCTATCTGGAGAGCCAGCACATGACTTATTAAACAATAAAACCGGATTATCCGTAAACAACTGAGCAAACATGCCAGCGTCAAATATATTTGACCAGACCCACCCCCACCCCGGACCCGGTCGGTTATCCCGCAAAGGAAAATAATAAAAATCAACAAGCGCCGGGCATAACATAATTCAGCAACAATGCTGGCTCAGCAAATATGGCGAGGAATTAAAATACAAGGAGACAGAGCAAAAGGAGCAGCAGCCCCATAAAGGCACACATTATGGCCACTTAACCGCGCGTTATGCCGCAAAAAGGCCAAAAAGGGACAAAGCCAAACGGCAAAGACAGTTGTTTTTTTTTTTTTTTTGCTCTTGGCCTCGGCTGCGTATGCGTAATATTTTGTGCAAACATGGCCAATACCAAACAGGCAAATATGCAATGTCAGTTCCAGCTGGCCATTGTTGCTGTTGCTCATCCGCCGCATTGCACATAAATCAAAGGGTTGGCAATGGGTTGCAATGGGCAAACACTGAAAAAAAGTTTGATTAAAAAAATGTTTAAAATTTTATATTGATTTTCTATAGCTGCTTCTTCCATTTTATGGTCAGTTTAATAGACCCACTGAAGCGGCTATTCGGGCTAGTGTGACTAAATTTTTGCACCAAATTTACATTGTTGGACATTAAACCACCAACACGCTTACGTAGAGTGCGAACTGAAGAAAATATCGCAGCTGTATCGGCCAGTGTTAATGCTGACCATCAATTATCGATTCGTCGCCGTTCGCAGCAATTGGGCCTCTGTAACTCAACAACGTGGAAAATTTTGCGGAAAGATTTAGGTGTGAAGCCTTTCAAAATACAGCTGGTGCAAGAATTGAAGCCGAACGACCTACCGCAACGTGGAATTTTTGGTGAATGGGCTCTTGGAAAGTTGGCCGAAGATCCACTTTTTTACCGAAAAATAGTGATCAGCGACGAAGCTCTTTCTTGGCTCAATGCGTACGTAAATAAGCAGAATTGTCGATTTTGGAGTGAATATCAGCCAGAAGCATTGCAAGAGCTACCAATGCATTCAGAAAAAGTCACAGTTTGGTGCGGTTTATGGGCTGGTGGCATCATTGGACCGTACTTCTTCAAAGATGATGCGAATCGTAACGTAACTGTGAATGGTGAGCGCTACCGTGAGATGATATCCAACTTTTTTTTGCCCAAAATGCAAGAGCTTGACTTGCATGACATGTGGTTTCAACAAGACGGTGCCACATGCCACACAGCACGCTCAACAATGGACTTATTGAGAGGCGAGTTCGGTGAACATTTTAATTCACGTTCGGGACCGGTCAATTGGCCGCCTAGATCGTGCGATTTAACGCCTTTATATTTTTTTTTGTATGGCTATGTTAAAGCTCATGTCTATACAGACAAGCCCGCTTCAATTGACGCATTGGAAGACAACATTGAAGCATTTATTCGTGAGATACCGGACGAAATGTTGGAAAGAGTATGCCAAAATTGGACTAAGCGGATGGACCATTTGAGGCGCAGTCACGGTCAACATTTGCATGAAATAATCTTCAAACATTAAATTATATGGACCGTACTATCGATTCAAATAAAGATTTCATGCATTTTCCAGAATTTTATGTTTTTTTTTTGAAAAACTTTCCTATGGCTCTTAAAAAATCACCCTATACATCTGGTGGCATGAAATTTCACGACATGCAAAACTCAGGGGTTTGGCAGCGAACGTCTCAGCTCTTCCCTTCTACGACTTACAAAGCTGGTACATCTGCAGTACTGAGAAAGTAAGAAATTTCTTAAGCGGAAAACTGCTGATGACGTCACCCCAAACGGAAACGGTTGAAACCACTGAGATTTTCGGCGTTTCCATTGCAAAAGAAAGCCGAAGGCTCAGGTGTTTGCAGGCCTACTTACGTGAAAAGTAAGCATGAAAGTTGTACTTCTTTCATGACGAAAAGTCCGACTGGGATGAAATAAATGTCACAACAACAAGCAATCCGAAAAATGTGAGAGAACAAAAAGCCGAAAGCACGCGTCGTAATAGAAGCGAGCCGCCGAGCGGGCTTTTTAAAGGACACACATATTCTCTCTCTCAATGCGATCCTATCCCATGGTATTGGCTTTTGTCATTTTGGGCACCACTGCTCTAAAAATTTTGATTAAGCATAGTAATAAAGCTATAGTTATTCAAGGGTGTCCTGGAAGTCTCTAGAGATTTTTGCAAAAATTTAAAGCAGTCCATTTCAGATCCAATATTCGTCGTTTGATCTAGTAAACGAGCATTTTTGAATCAATTCACATATAAAAGTAAACATTTTCAGTAAGAAATGCAACCGTTTATGTGAAAATCTTTAGAGATTTTTGACACATACCCGACTAATAGGGTTTCGTAACATGCTGAAGCTCAATATTCGAAATGTACTTATCCCGATACAAGCAGAAGAACAGAATGACTGTCTCTAAGCAGACTTTGACTGAAAGCGGCTTTTTGACACCTTAACACTTACATCTCCACGCCTGCAGTTACTGCGATACCGATCCGCGCTACGAGACTGTACTGTAGTACTCTAATGTTGATGGACTTCAATTCCACGCTTCTCTAAATATAATGAAAATCCTCCTCTAGCAATGATATCCTATGCGTTTCGAGCAAGCTTAGGCTATTGCCTCGAACCGTCTCGCAGCTCGCCGATGGCGATGACGCCTGCTATTGCTGGGATATCGCTGCTGTTAGAAATCACGAAATCGTTCCATAAGGTCTACTTATATTTACCTGCTCAATCTCTCCGCGCTGACACTGACACTTTTGTTTTAGTTTAAGCCAACTATGTATTTGAGGTATAACTTTGTGAAATTTTTTATTTGGCGCCTCAAACGTGAATCTGCAGGCAGATGCCAATGCAAATGTGGGTTGCCCCAATTAACCAGACAACACCAATGCTCTTTTCTATCAGCTTCCAATACGGATTGGCTTAAATGCAGATTTCAAAACTTGTAGACGACCTTTTCATTCGCAATCTCAAGCAAAAATAGGAAAACTCAAAGTGAAGTTGGCTTCGGGTTTCTTCACAGGCGCGAGCGTAACTACAATTATTGATTATTCTATCGAATGTTTGTCATCAAACAGAGAAAAGGAAGGGGTATTACAGCAACTTCTTCGGGTATAGCAGTTTTGCTTACTTACTGCCGATTTGTTTACTTGCAGCAGATTTGTTTTTTGCAGCCGTTGCACTATTTATCGATCCGACAATGGATTGGAATAGATCGGATGATAGTCAAGTTTTGAGCAAAAGAATGCTTTTTGTTGCTACTCCTGCTCCAAAATTTATACAAGTATACAGTTTCGCTGGTAGAGAATATTTTAGTCGGGCTTGACCGACTTTCTTACTTGTTTATACTTTTTTCCTTCTTTGTTAGTTATTTTCTGTTGCCTTTTTAAATTTTTAGGAAACTTCCTTCAGATTGTGGATTTAAAAAACAAATTTTCACAAAACTGTTGAATCTGTGGCTCGCTAAGCATCGAAGTTAAATGATTAGAGCTTCTCCCTCTCTTAGTTATCCCCATCTTTTTAAAATAGCTAAGCAGTCTAAAATGGCCCGTGTAGCGCCCTGTCAGCATCCTGATTTGAATTTTAGCTTGTTAGAACAATTTTTTGGAACCTTTTGTGTTCATGCTTTGGCTTGTCTTGTCCATTAGATTGTTCTAAGCTTTTCCTTTTAATTTCTTAGCTTATCTCTGAGGGTTCCATCATAACTTGGATTCTCTGGTGAAAGACCCTTTAAGCCCACTTTGCATCGGGAATTCTGTATTTTCTCAGCACTCGCTTACACTTGAAACACATTTCTCTCTGTGTATGCACTTTACAAGCTCGACATGACACTACAGCAACTTGGTAAATGGCAATTTATTATAAATTAAATTGCTAAGTAGTGCAAATGAAGGCAACATTTAATTATCACATATGTAAGCAGGTCTTAGTCCACTGTGGAATATGGTCATCAACGGGCTCACTTACACACACACACACACTTAAGCACACATCAAAGTCGGGTCCTTTAGACTCCAGGCGAACTTGTTAACCCCATAAACCGCACGATGACATTAATTACGTGTGCTTTTAGGATCCTCGACAAGGAGTAGAAAACAATCAAACTGGGTTTGGGTCTGGGTCCTGGGTTCTGGGTGTATATACAAAATTAATATGTAGTAATTAACAGCAGCCAGCCAGCCAAAATTCCAGGCTGATGTGATTTAAACTCTCTCGAGATTGACTTTCGCACATTATGCTTTGCCCTTGGTCCTTGGTTTAAGCAGCTTTCTGCCAATTAGCCATTTACTGGCTAGAAAACGGAAATTGCTACGGCTTAGGCTTCCAATTTGACATTTGTTTATTGTTTTCAGAGCCGGTAATAGGCATTTTGCATCAGCTGCTTGGAGAAGCATGGCTAATGCGACTTAGTTTTTGTTAACGATTTGCAAACATGTGTGATTGAAACCCTCCCCTTTCCATGCCCACCATGAACCAGCCATAAACAACAAAAGAGAATTCGCTTTGATGATATCTCCAAGTAGAATGTTTGGTTTTCTTTGCTTTGCCCCGTCAACCGTGGGATGTGGGATTATTGTATGACTAAGTCAGTCTCCAGATAATGAAAATCGTTTGTTTGCCCATAATAAACGAAAGTAGAGAACCTCAAGTTGTTTGTACATACATACGTTTCGCTGATTGAATGGAATTAAATTGAACGGCACGACTGGATGCTGGCCGAGACGAAACAATGTTGAACTGGGTCACTCATGTGAAAATAAAACTTTATTGGGATATTTTTAGTCAGGTATTTCCCAAAAGGCCGTTGCACGATGACGTTTTTAGTTAATAACTGGGAGACTTGTGGTTATTTTTACTTTGTGTTTTTTTTTTTCAGACCTTTGTAAACCAGATGAATAATGCAATGGGCAGATATGTGAGGAATACTTTTAATGAGCCAGTCATCAAATTTTATGATAATTTATGTGGTTTTTTACATAAATCAATTACAGGGTGACATTACTATTGGGGTGTGAGTTGGATGAACATTTATTTAATCGGTTTGCAAGTGGCTACATTGGAGTGCTTTACAGACACCTAATCTTAACTACCAATTTTGGCGACCTCCATTGGATGTATGTAAATGTAAAATTGCTCCTCTCAATCTTTTGGCTTGTGTGCTTCTAAATTTGGCACAAGAGATTGGATGAAGAACTCTTAAATAGCTCGGCCTTAAAACGGATTAGTAGGTTTTTGTCCGGATTTCCGAAGGAAGCAACACGGCTTTAAGTTTTTAACAGCGGTACTTGTCAGGGTTAATTTTGACACCTTCATCCACAAAAATAAGATATGTTTAGCCTCCGAACTTTGAAGGAATGCGCACTTTGACGATGCTCTACTACTGCCAAACTTCCGGGGCTTCAGATTACCAATTACTTTCGACAGTTTTCAACTGGTAACACAAAAAAAACCCAAAAAATAGGAGAAAGTTAATTTCCTCCTTGCAGCCCCCATTGAAAAGAAAAAAGTTTTTCTAACTAAATTAGACTTCTTTTCGGACCTTACTTTTCTATGGGAGCTATACTATATATATGTCCGATTTCTACCAAACTTAGTAGAATCGTGGAAAAGCAAAACAAACTAAAATGTACCAAATTTGGAGTCGATTCCATTTAGAAGAAAAAAGTCTTTCCCACTAGAACTTATTTTTCGACCGATAATTTGTAGCGCAGCTATCTGCTATAGTCGTCCGATTTTGACAAAACTTTGTAGAATTGTGTATAAGTAAATAAAATAAGTATATGTTAATGATAAGGACGATTTCATTGAAAACAAAAAAGTTTTTCTCTCTACAAAAAGTATTTCGACCGATCGTTCCTATGGCAGCTGTATGCTATAGTCATCCGATTTCGACCAAACTTTGTAGAATTGTGTAAAAGTATATCAAAAAAGTGTAAGTCAATGATAAGGACGTTTTCATTAAAAACAAAAAAGTTTTTCTCACTAGAACTAGTTTTTCGACCGATCGTTCCTATGGCAGCTATATGCTATAGTCATCCGATTTCCACCATACTTAGTAAAATCATGGGAAAGGATAGTAAACTAAGAAATACGTACATTGGAGGCGTTTCCATAACAAACAAAAAAGTTTTTCTCACTAAGACTAGCTTTTCGACCGATCGTTCCTATGACAGCTATATGCTATAGTCATCCGATCCGGCCGGTTCCGACAAATGTGCAGCGTATTTGTACCAAAAGACTTCGTGCAAAGTTTGGTGAGGATAGCTTTAAAACTGACGGAGGAGATAGCATAGAAACAGACGGACAGGGCTAAATGAACTCAGCTCGTCGTGCTGATCAAGAATATATATACTTTTTGTGGTCGAAGATGCTTCCTACTATGCGTTACAAACATCCGCACAATTTTATAATACCCTCTGCAAGGGTATAAAAACTAAGACAAAAAAATTTGTATGGCAGCTACAAGAAGTGACCATCCGATTTTCGCGGTTCCGGCATATGTGCAGTGTGCATCTAAAAGATGACTCTGTGCAAAATTTCAGCTCGATAGCTTCAAAACTGAGGGACTAGTTTGCGTAGAAACAGACAGACAGACGCACAGACGGACGGACAAAGCTCAATTTATTCAGCTCGTCATGCTGATCAAGAACATACAGGGTGGGTCAAAAGAAGTCACCCGATGTTGTTTGGCTTTTAATTTTTTTCTAAATAAAAAACGTATATTCTGTTTTTTGATTATATTTATTTGAACCTTTAGAATTTTATTGGTCATTTCGAGAAGATGATATCGGCCAAATGGGCGCCGTTACAATTGATTGCCATACGGGCTCGTTTTATGGCATTTTTCATCACTTCGGCAAGAACTTCGGGCTGCAGATTCTCGCACTCGTGTCGAATGTTGTCCTTGAGGGATCCCAAAGTCTCGGGCTTGGTTACGTAAGCACGGGATTTCAAAAAACCCCACAAAAAAATATCTGGAACGGTTAAATCGGGCGGAAATGAGGTGGAAATGAGCCTCATCGCTCATTATGATTTTGGTCGAAAAATCGATTATTCACGATTATTCCGCGTTCTTGGGGAGTATATCGATCCATGGCTTGTTCACTTGTATTCCACATCTGTCTAGTCCACAAATGTCAAAACAGATCTGACTTTGGCGGCTATTTGTAAAAATAAGAGCATCTTCCAATAGGTTGACTTCTTTTGACCCACCCTGTATATACTTTATGTGGTCGGAGATAGTTCCTTCTATGCGTTCCAAACTTCTGGGCAAAACTATAATACTCTTTTCAAGTCTCCACTGTAATCTAGTAATCTCCACTGTAATCTAGTAATGGGCTCTTTTAAGCCCTTACCAGATTCCGTACCATGGACTTTCCATGTTAACCACTCCATTCTCTACTCCTAACCATAAGTACTGACCGATAACAGCTAGGCACGCCATGATGTTTGTCTAAAATCGACATGTGCTGCTCTGCTTCACTTCTAGGCGGTAAGAAAGAGTTACACATTAGGGATACTAATGCGATTATTTCTGAGAACAGGAAATAGTTTCTTCTGGGGGATAAAAAACCTCACCTTGCTGGAATTCAAACTCGGTTCCTCCGGTGATTAAGCACTAACGACTTGGCTTCTTAACGTGTCCGCCAGGGTCCATATGCCCAACCTTTCATCATTTGCTCTAGACTGTAGAGGTCTTGAGATCGAGTTCCATTGCAAACCGTTTTTTCTTTTTGTATTTTTAAGAATGAGCATTCATCTTAACAATGCACATTGGATAAATCTTGGTTCAAAACCGTAAAAGAATCATATATGTACCAAATGTATGTGATACTATGAAAAACTAAGTATAAATTTTCCACCAAACTTTCAGAAAGAATACTTTTAGGGGCATTTTTGTTAAAGCTATTCTAAATATATTTTGTAAGCACATTAAAAAGAATACTACATAACCGATGTGTGCTCAGAAATATGCGAATAACATCGGCAACCGGTAACCAAATTCATCTAGACGACATTTTTCTGACGAAGAATTAAATGGACTATTATAATAAAATCTAAGAAAAAAATGCTTGGAGTAAAATTGTTAAGCCAGCGGAGGTTAAAGTATGAATTTAAAAAAAAAATTGTAAATACCAGATCTTTAACTCGCATTTATCAGCCATCGCGTTACATCTATGAAAGCATTGAACATTATATACTAGAATCTTCTCGTCGGTGTCGGAATTAACAAGCTTTATAAAAAATCAGATCCATTCGCGAGTTATTTTATGTTAAGTGAGCAAAATGGACACAAAACGGTTTCGAGGGCCATATCTCCAGATTTTGGGGGTTCCCGAGAAAATCCAAGTATGAGGATATGCTATAAGCGCCTGCTCTACGCGTCGCTAGGTAATTTCCCAGGTTTTTGCACTTTTGTGAAATTCGGTATCTCTGTGTAATTTTTCAAAAAATTTTAGTACATACATTTCATTTTTTTTTTTTTTTGAAATTCAAACCATATTTTCTCTTTTTACATATGAAACTCAAACAATTTGCAAATTAAATCAACGCCGACTATTTTTAAATGAATTAAATATATAGAAATAGGCAACACTGCGTATGAGTGATTTAAAAAGAACTTTAAATCCTTGGAGTGCCACTTAAAACGCAATTTTTTCTACTATTTTTTTTTTTACGTCTATTATATATCAATGCACATCAGATAGGGGGTGAGACTATGACCTTAAGAATTTCATATTTAAAAGTTCCGCACTAATGGACACACATGTGACCGAATCTTAGACTATTGAAAGTGTTTGCATCCCCGGACCAAAAACTTCTGCACTAAATATTTGAGTGATTTTTGGCAAAAAGGGTGGAATGGAAAGTTTCTATGAAAATTCGAACTCGAAAGAAATTTTCTATATTCTCTATGCTGCCAAAAATATAAGCACATTTTTGCTTTTGAACTTTTCCGTGTCGTGCTCAAGCTGTGCCAATGCACTGTTTCATAAAACCATTATTAATAATAACAACCCCATATAAAAAGGGCGATAGTCTGCAAACTTTAGTTATAGTCACCCTGTATTTTGTTTGTTACTATAAGATTCACATTTTTAAGCTTTCTATAGGAAAGGGGTTGCATGTAAGATATCGCACACATGTGCCAATAATTTGCGATTTATCTCTGTATGTGTATAAAATGTATGTATGATTAGAAGCCGAGGACAGACTTGATGCCGCATGACTTATTGACTCAGTTTTAGGCTTAGGTCATTCTCTTGATCTCTTCATAAGTTGCTTTATTCAAGTCGGTAAACTAAGTACATATTGCTTATTAGAAAGGAACTATTTACATCAACCTACACACTAAACAAAAGTCTACTTTTGGTGCCCAATTGTGTGCGCTCACTGAGATTCCAATGACGGATTAGTCACTCCCACAACTCAAGCTCATGTGGGTAGATTGCAGCCAACTTGGGTAACCACTTTGGCCGCCACATCTATCGCCATACGTATGCTTTCGCTTAGCGAACGTCGCTGTAGCCAGGCATGTAGGAAAGCCGCCACAAATGCATCTCCCGCTCCGGTGGCATCTACCACTCGCTCCACCTGGTGAGCTCGATAATCCTCAAAGCGTATGGGACCCGCTGGCGATTGTTCTTCCACATAGTTGCTGATGACCTGTACACCACAGGCGCCATTGGTGACAAATATGACTTTGGTTTCGCCATTTTCCAGCAATTTACGCGCCAACTGATCCACATTTTTATGTCCAGTTGCTTTGGTTAGTTCCTCAAATTCCTGACTATTGCCAAAAATGAAGAAAGCTTTCTGGGCCAACTGCATAATCGCCGTCGTGTGATTTCGCACTATGTAGGGAGCACTGAGATTCAGGGCCAAACGACGACGTTCTCTGATCAAATGATGCATGATATAAACACAGACCTCTCCACGCTGCGGCACAAAGAAACCCTCAATGTAGACAATTTGTTTACGTTCAACGGGACGCAAAAAGTATTGACCCTCATGGTTGACGGCATGTTTTAGGGGATCCAGTGAAAATAAAGCTGAAGCACCAATATTTGCATAGAGAGTGGGATTATCCTGATACATAAGGCACACGCATTGTCCCGTATGGGTGTCATCCACAATTTGTAAATTAGCCTCAATGCCACGCTCTTGGAAAATCTGACGCAATTGCTCGGCATGTTTATCAGCGCCAACGGCACCAAAGAAGAGAGCTTCGGTACCCAAATGTTTCAAGATGCGTACGGTATTGAGGGCAGAGCCACCGGGATTTACAAGGCACTGGGAACTGTAGGAAAGAAAATGGTGAAAATATTTCCTTTACTGTAGGTTTATAAGCTTACCTCTCAGCCGCCTCCAAGGCTAAGCTATTTAACTTTTCCAACTCCATTTCACCCTTGGAGCCCAGTTCTAAGCCATACCGCTGCAGTAACTCGGGATCTTCCAGCTTAACCAGGCGATCCAGTAAAACATTACCAAAACAGATTACTTTGCGTGGCCTAAAACAAAAGGAAATTAAAATTAGTCAATATTCTCAGGGAAATCAAAGGGAAAATCCCCTCCTCCTTTCACTACTCACGTGTGACCAAACCCTTGCGTGCCGTTTAACTCGGAGCTGGTACCAAATATTTTCTCATAGGCGTACTGTAGGTATTCCATTGTATACAAATTTCAATCGATAGACGAACGCGCGCGCTCTATTTCATAAAACAATAAAAAATTGTTATAACTTCTGATCCGTCACTTCCGTCGGCCAGCAACGAACTGAATGCTCCAGCCGGTTTTGCCCGGTGTTTTTATCTCGTTCTGCCACACGCTCGGTTTCCCATGCTCAGACAATTAAGTCGATTCAACTTCTTTCTTCAGTTTTACACTTAATATGGTGGTTCTTCCCACTTCACATCGTGTTGTGGTGTTTTATTTTTTGATGATGCCAGAAAAGCTCTTTTTGGCCTATTGATTAAACAACGCGACGGTGTTGTATAATGAAGGCAATTGCTTCGCTAATGATGGTTTGGAATTTCTAGCAAACGTTTAACTTGAAATGTCAACAAGTTGAGTGTGTGAACTAATGACTTGATTATTTAATTTATGTTAAATACTTAATTATATAAAAATTGCACATTAATCAACACTAAAATGACAATAAGCACAGCTGTTGGGGGGTTTGTTTTTGTTTACATGGCAGAAGAAGCAGTGAGAAATTGAGAAAACCCGAGCTTTTGCTTTAAAAAGCCGGCAAAAGCTTGTTTGCTCTGGGGGAGAGAGAGATAGAGAGCAGATTGAGAGAGAAAGCTTTTTTGTCTGACTAGCACTGCCAACTGAGGTAAAAGAGGCGCCAAATAACGTAAGAAAATTATTTGAAAAAGTCGTTAAGAAACGTAAAGTTTGTTTGAAAAGCGTTTTAGCAACCGTTAGATAGAAATATTAATTCTGTTTTAGTTTTAATTGTGAAATTTATAGATAGTATTAAATACTTTCAGCAAATGTGTTTAAAACAACTCAGTTACAGCATGAGTCAATTTCTATATAATTTCCCCTTTTGGTGATTAAAACTGGAAGCTCAGATAGTGCGAATAAGCACAGCTGGACTTTTTTCCATTGGGGTTTACTTTATAGCCACATTTATACAAGGTGGCGCAAAAGTAATCACTCAATCGCTACACAGAGAAAACAAAATAATTAGAAACTACATGAAAATTTAATTTTTCGTTTCACAGGAATTTCCCAACTACTACGTTTCTGTAGCTGTTTTACCGGCTGTTTTTAATATCTGAAAGTTAATGAAGAAAACCTAAATTTCTGTGTGGTATTCAGTTTGTTCAATGAAAATTATAGTCATACTTTAAAAAAATGCTGACTTTTTCTTGTCATGTAACATTTTTTTTATTTCTACATGTTCATGTAGTTATTCTACACGTGTCACTTTCTGTATTCTACATTTTTCGCGGGAAGTCTAGCAGAACTACGATTCGTTTATGATTCTCGTTTCTACACAAGATGAGTACATATGAATGACCGTTTAAAAAGCTTGTTATAGTGATATGTACTATTTTGTTTTCAAAGGTAGAGTCTCCCAACTTTGTATTAATTAATTTTATAAGCTTTCACATAATTCAACAAAGATTTATCAAAATCGAACTACCATATCGAATCGTTCAAAAACTAGTTCTAGTGAGAAAATCTTTTTGTTTTCAGTGACAGCGTCACCAAACTTAATGAATTGTACTTCGCCAAAATTCTATTAAATTTAAACATAATCGGGTGACTATATCGTATACTTCTACAATAATATAAAAACCGTATTTAGACTAATACTGAGAAATGGGAAATTGCATGGGCTGGGGGAGTAGTTCTAGTCTTCCATTCCCTATTTCGAATTGATATCTCTTAGTCTAGGGCTATAATTGAATGTAGTCCCCCTAGATTGGCAAAATCATACACTGTGCTGCAGTTTCTCATGTTGGCACAAGGGCTGCAAGCCCAATAGATTTTTCTTTTGTAGCTACGATTCACAGGTTTAAACCAAATTTTAATTCAGGGTAATTTATGTGAAGATGATACAAAGTAATATTTAGAATTCCTCATGATCAGACAAAACCTGTTTTAAGGTGAGCTGAGACTTCTGTCGTTACTTTTAACATTTTGATCAGCTTGATAAAATAAAATATTTCTTTAAATTGTTTGATTCCGTCGATTTCAATGTTCGCTTTACTTTGTATACCCTTGCAGAGGGTATTATAAAATTGTCCGGATGTTTGTAACGCATTGAAGGAAGCATCTCCGACCACATAAAGTATACTTATTCTTGAACAGCACAACGAGCTGAGTTGATTTAGCCCTATCCGTTTGTCCATCCGTCCGTCTATCCTTCTGTCCGTCTGTCTGTTTCTATGCAATCTCCTCCGTCAGTTTGAAAGCTATCTTCACCAAACTTCGCATAAAGTCTTTTGGTATACACTTATGGACAAAATAATAGGTGTGTTTTTTTTTTCTTTTTATCTTTTTATTTCTAATTCATATCTTCTCTAATCTCAACAAATCAAATTGTTTCACAAACCCTTTAATATACAACTAAATTAAATATTGCCTTAGTCCGCCAATTTTGGCCGGACACAATAATAGGTGTACGAAGATAAATGTTTAAAATAAATAAATATTTCACTATTTTTGGTCTTGTTTTATATTAAAGTAAGTATTTGGCAGCTAATAGCCGGTATATCCGTCATTATTTTGCAAGACTTTCTGCATTCGTCTTGGCATGGAGGATATGAACTTGCGACAAGTTCCAATTGGAATGTTGTACCATGCTCTTTTGAGAATATCCCAAAGTTTATTTTTATCTTTTTTTTTTATGACTGTTTGAGCCTTTTGTTCCAGAGCGGCGGCCGTTGGTTGCACACTGAGTCCAAAGTCCAAAACGGAGGCCACACACTTACAAAGGGGAATGGCTGTCTTAAGCTGTCTTTTTGGTGTTTTGCGCGCAAAGCTGCCTTTGGAATTCCCAAACAGTTTTGCCGTCGCGGGCATGGAGAGACTGCTGTTTGGACAGACATTTCAGGCTCAAGATCGCTGATGAGTGAGATTGGTCCCTCATGAAACGTCGTCCGATCAAACTGAAGCCTCCTTTGTTGTGTTGTGTGCCTCTGTTTAAAGTTATGTCAATAACATAGCAAGACCTCGAGCCTGCAAAAACTGCAAGTTTATTTTTATCTTGACAAAAAGTCTTTCCGACCTCTATTTTGAGTTCACCACTGAGATTCTCGATGGGATTGAGGTGCGGGGATTGTCTTGGCCACTCAAGAACATCCACATTTTGCTCTCGGAAGCAATCCTTTACTACTCGGGAGGCGTGCTTTGAGTCATTATCCTGCTGGAACTTCCATAAAAGTGGCATATTATCCTCGGTATATTGTAGCATCACTGTCTCCAATAAATCTTTGTAAACGAATCTGTCCATTATTCCGTCAATACGATGAATCGGACCAACACTATACCATGAAAAGCAGTCCCATACCATTAGGCTACCACTTTCATGTTTCACAGTTTTATATGTGTACTTGGGATAAATTTCTTTGCCTTTCGAACGACGAACATTCCTTTTGGCATCATTTCCAAATAAATTTATTTTTGTTTCGTCACTCCAGAGGATATTACGCAATTTATTCTCACCCTCCTATCCGCACCAGGTTCTACGATCTAATGCAAATTTGTTCCCCATCTGTAAATTTGCCGACCGAAGCAAAGGAACCCTGCGGGCAATCCTACCTGGTAGGTTTGCTATTGCCAATCGTCGCCGAACGGTCCGTGATGACACAATATTGCCAATTTCATTGGCAATCGTCCTGAATGACTTGAACGGGTCGCGTTTAACCAAGTGAACCATGCGATCGTCGGTCTTAGATTAAGATTTTCTAGTTGCTCCCCGAGTTTCACCTATTTTTTCCGGTTTTAAGGCATTAATTACGAAGTTTTGAGAACGTTTCATTAACATGACAATGGATTTATACGTTTTTCCTTCATCTCGGAGTCGTCGAATGAGCCTTCTCTCCTCCGTACTGCAGTGACGACCACGGCCCATCTAATACAATTTTAATGGTTATTAACTAACAGTTTAGTTATATTTTCCTTATTCCTTACCTTCTGCAACCAAATAGTTGTATTTATAAGCTACAGGTTAATGTTTTGCTTCATACACCTATTTTATTGACCAGCCGAGTTTGCAGCCCAACCAATAAAACAATCCACATTTTTCCCAGAAAGCTAATTAATTCCGGGAATTCACCCAATTCGTACCGAAATGGTGTGACCATATAAAAAAAGTATAGCTTCCATATTAAATGATATGTTTATATCGATATAAATCGATATTTAAAAAAAAAAATTTCACACCTATTATTTTGTCCATGAGTATATCTTCACCAAACATGAAGTCTTTTGTTATATATACGCTGCACATTTGTCGGAACCGGCCGGATCGGATGACTATAGCATATAGACATAGGAACGATCGGACAAAAACCAGTTTTAGTGAGAAAAACTTTTTTGCTTTCAATGGAAATGCCTCCAAACTTCGAATTTCTAAGTTTACTATGCTTTTCCATGATTCCACTAAATTTGGTCGAAATCGGAAATTGATCTAAAAAAAATTAACAATGGACTTGGACTTAAAATATGTTTCTAACTAAATTTAAGTATCATTAAATCATACTTTTATCATTTGGACGCTCAGTCGTAAGATTTATCAAACAGAGTTCAACAAATCAACAGTCAGCCACCGCTGAAACCGGCCCAAAAGCACAAAATCAATCGAAAAACACACATTTGCCAGGGTACAAAAAAGTTAGCTGTGATGAAATGAAGACAAGCTCAAATAAGAAGCTCCATTATGTACAAGTATTTCACATATCGTTGCAAATATTTCCTCTTAGGGAAGCACCAAGATGAAGCTGCTCCCCGACAAATGATAACTAAAACAGTTTTAAAATTAAATCAGAATTATTGAGTATACTAAAACTGTGCCCCAACTACTTTTAGCCAGATAAAGTTTCCATTCACTCATAAATTGGGGCTTTTTTGAAGGCAAGAACGCAACAACCATGGGGATTTTCCAGATCGCAGACTCACGCAAAAAAAAAATTCCCCCTTTTGGCTGCAAGCGACTTGCATACAAACATAATTGCAGTCAGTTGCTGTTGGTGTGTGTGTGTGTGTGTGCACGTGAGACAAAACGCGTTGCTCTCGAGACCATCGACGAACTTTGGACTGACTTTCAAACCAAAAATTTGGTATGTGGCTCAGTGCAAACGCACAATTCGCGGGAATTCTCCAAACCAGTTTTGGTTTGCTGTTGAAGCATGGCTTTTTGGGGGAGATTGCTTTGGCGTCATGAGTCAGCACATTGGTAAACGACGATGCACCCACAAACCTGACCAAGTTCAGCGCATCGATTGTTTTACCTAAACAACAACAAGTAGTCAAAGAAGAGGCCAAAACCCAGGGCCACAGTTCATTGGCCAATTTCGAGGTAAATTTGGCGCGCAAATAACTTTTGTTTTTGGCGTAACTCCGCAGTTTCCATTTAGTTTATGTAAAAGCTTAGCTAAGCATTTGTTTATTTTTCTTGTTATATTTTTAGCCATAGCTTACATAGGTCAGTATTTCCTGCAGAGGAGTACGTGAGAGTTGACATTAAATACAATTTTTTTTTTGCCCAGGTCAACAGTTCCACAAGAAGTTCATTGCATTCACATTTGTTATTTGTTGTTTACCAAAAAAATTAAATAAATTCAAATTACAATTTCATGTTTTTCCAGGAAGTTCAGTAAACTCTTTTGTGAAATGCGATTTACTTTTTTTTTCAAAAGGGTGGGAAGAGCAAATAAATTGAAAGGTTGGGTAAAGTTTGAAATTTTTTGTTTTGGGGTAAAGTTGGGAGGAGCAATGCTTGGGAATAAGTAGATTGCTAATTTAGCTAGAATTATGACTTTAAATCCCCAAATTCAAATAAAAGCATAATTCATAATGCGCCACTTTGTATTTTTTCATTATTTTGCGGTAGTTGAACTCACGCTATGGCGTAGTTTGTGAATGATAAAGAATACCCACACCACGCGGTTCAATTGATAAAAATGATGCAGACAATGAGTGACATGGAAACACGTTTGAAATGCATGAATATCTCTGACACATTCTTTTCGGGTGGTGAGCACGTTTCTCTCAAATGAAATGTTAGAAAACATAATTTTATCATGAACTAGGGATAATTGTACTATACTTAAAATATCAGGCCATCAGCTTACATTAATGCATGATCTCTGAGAATATGTTTGTTAACCAATAGATTAAACATTAACATGACGAACTCCGTCAACAATTTGCCTCAACTCAGTATCCAGAAGATTGAGTTTTTTATCAATAAAGAATTAAGTGGAATTTCAGAGCTATTTAGATATTATTCTCAACACAAAATGTTTGGATTAAGTTTCTTGGAATTTAAGGCAATCAAAAGGGAAGCTCTGCATAAGAAATGAAATGCTTAAATCATAATTATACATGTATAAACCAAACCGCTGGTTTAAAAACTCTGAACCGAACCAGTCTTTATTTCCGATCGGTTTGCATCACTGGAAAAACAGAAATAATTTTTATACCAACAACTAGTCGGGACAGAAAATCATCTCACACTTTTGATAAATTGTAAATTATAAATTACAAGACGGATTTTTGAATTGAATAATTATGATTTGATAATATTCTTGTTTAATCATTTCAAGTATAATACAATAAAAATGAGAGCTGATAAGCCACTTCCAAACGGCACTTTAATCACCACCACCTGTTCCGAGTACAATTATCAGCATCATTCTGGTTTTTCATTCAGCAAAATTCAAATGAAACATTATACATATATTTTATGTTTAATAAATTTGTTGTACAGGCAAACTCATTAATTAATCATACGCTGCGTTGACCAAAAAGCAAGACCTTGACGTCAGGAAAAGGTACATATATATTTTCATGTGTCTGATTGACTCACTTATGAAGAAAAGCACACGACCTGTTGAAACATTGTGCCATTTCTTCCAATTTTTATACAAATGTTTGGCGTCTAGCCAGCTGATAGCGCGAATTGCCAGAAGTTCACTTGAAATAATCAATGTGGGTAAATTTGCCGGAAAAAAAATGACCAAACTCAAAAATTCAGTTTTTCCCAGAAAACAAAAAATCTCTTAAGATTGAGATACATTTTTATCTCAGAGGAGAGAGACAGAGAGAGAGAGAGGGCGGGTGGGCGTGCGAGCGGTGTGAGAACCACTTAACTGTTATCAAATTTTTGTTGACCTTTAAATGTTTTTATTATTCGGTTCACTGCAATTGCTGCTCATGGAAATAAACCCGTAGACTTGTTAATTGCCGAAAATAACAAAAACAAAAATAAACGGAAATATTTGGCCAAAAATGGCCTTTTTTTAGCTGAGTCCAGCAATATACGTAGTGAAATTTATTTGAGAGAGCGAGAGAGAACCAGAGAGTGGGGATTTTACGCGAGCCCCCCAAAAGATACCAAAAAGCTCACTCTCTCTCTCACACATTTCTGATGAAATTCAGTACAAATCGTATGGCACGGAGAGCCGCGACTATAAAAACGCTTGCCGCTCAAGCTGAGGCATTCATTGTGAAATCGCAAATCAAAATTGAAACAACGTCGAGGCAATCGCTTAACGCAGCGAAACGGTTCAAGAAACGTGAAAAGAATTTCATAATCAAAAGTTAATTAACATCAACACAACAACAACAACAACAAAAACATTTAAGCCAGTGCCAAAAAGCTACCAAAAATAGCCACAAATCACAAAGCCAATTCGCAACTGGATAACCAACTAAACAACATGGTCGTTGAGGAATCTGTGACAATGCATCAGCATCAATTGGAAATGGAGTGCGCTCCCATTGGACGCATTGTGAAATCGGCTCTTCTCAGAGCCCAAACTGAAAATCGTGTTATTGTGGGCCTTTCGGCTGCCATTAACGTTCTCTCCAAGTCCCCGGACGGCTCTCTATTTTGCCTGATGGCGGTGCCCAAGGATGGAGATTCGGCCACCCATATGCATGAGGTGCTACTGGAGGCATTTTGCTATGAGAACGACATCTATGTTATCAAGGTGGACGATGCCACCAAGCTGAGTCGCATTTTGGGCCAGGAGACCATGGAATCTTGCTGCCTGGTGCAAAAGACCTGGACGGGTGATCTAAATGAGGAGCAGCTGAACAAGGCAGAGAATCAACTGGTGGACTATTGCGAGGCGCATTGGGAGGCACCCCAGCATCCCATTGTCCAGCTGCCGGCCGTGTAGAAAGTGTGTGTGGACGAGCACATAAGTTGAATTGAACCAATGCCCAGGGGCAAAAATTTTGGAATCAAAGAAAACACAAAAACAAAAACCAGTTAAGGTTGATGGACTCGGTACGTTTTGGAGAGTTCCTTAGAAGGGAAACCGACGTGCGAGATCAGCCAATAACAACTACATATATATACATATATACATACCAATATATATCAAGTATAACGAGGATGGATGATAATTGGAGAGGCCGACCTTCATCTAGAAGCCAGCGGCGTGTATGCAGTACAACTTGCAGTTGAAAACAGCCGCGGAAGTCACACACAGATACACACGCACACACTGGCAGAGCCATCTGGCAATTTCGCAATTTTGCGGCACACACACGCAACCGCGTGACCAGCTGCTGCTGCTGCTGCTGCTAACACTTGACTTTTTTCTGCTCTATTTTATTGATAATTCTACAAACAAAAATTTACAAATTAGAAAATTAAAGTTTTGTTAATGTTAGCTTTTCTTTAAAACAAACAGCAAAAACACAAAAAAAAAACAAACAAAATTGTTATTTAATTTTAAGTTTTACAACAGAAAAAAAAATTGAATTAAAAAATTTTTGAAAAACAAACAAAATTCGCTGGTCTTATTATTTACATGGAAATCCAATTTAGCCGCCAACTCATCACCGCTGCCAGGGTATTCCCGCTGGGATGGGCCCATTATCGACAAGCCTCTTATCAATCGCTTTACTTGGAATGGGAAAAAAACGTTTCGTTTCGTGTCTGGCTCCGAGCTGCGAGAGTTGCTAATCAACGTCAGACTAGTTTATTGTTGGCTTAGATGTTTGTGTCGCTAAATCTGGGAAAGTTTTGTGGGAAGTTTTTTTTGGTTAGTCTGTGATTAGCATTGATTATGGTCGAACCCATTCATAGGTCAGTTAGGATAATTTAAAGTGGGATTTATGATTTGGAGCCAGTGGAAAATAACTAAAATAACCAGGCACGAGACTTGGAACAGAGAGTTATGTATATGTCCATATTCCGGAGCACGGCTATAGCATATACAACCAGAATAGGTCAAGAAGTAGGTCAAGTGTAATCAGAGCATGTACGACTTTAAGCGACCTGCTCGTGCTGACTTAGTTTATTTCGTGCATGCTCGTGCTCAAAAGTTTGACAAAACGACAAAACTCATGAGAATATAGAATAAAAAAAAATTTAGAACATAGAATATAGAATACAAAATATAGAATAAAGAATTAAAATTTTATTTGCCAAAAGAAGGCTAGTTTCGAAATTGGCTCATTCATATCTATACATCTATATAAAAGTGAAAGTATGTTTGTATGTTTGTACTCGTATAAATGTATTTTTCATAAAACTATGAAAGCTGTTATAAGGGACTGTTCCGCTCGTCTGTCTGTCCGTCCGTATGAACAAATCAGGGACTGCAAATAATGATTATTGGTTTTTTTTTAAATCAAAAAAATCATTCACTTGTAGCAACTTTAAGACAGCGAGAGATATACCAAAATTCTTGTGTAAGGATCCTTTATCCATTTTCACCATGATTAAGGATTTTTCAGGATTTATTGTTTTACTCACTTTTTGCTCAAAAATAAAACTCAAATTGTTATTGCGGCCTTTTCTTAGGGAGTAAGTGAAAATTTTTTGTATATTCCTAATCAGTAACCCAAGACCAACCAATAATTTAAATTGAAATTTGATTTAAAATTGAATTTAAGATTGATCATGTCTAGCTGGGTTGATGGTTCATGCGGAAAAGAACGCTATAAGAAACAACAGTCCTTCAAAGCCTTGGTGAGCAAAAACTTGAGTTTGAGAACTGGAAAATTTGACAGTTGTAACTCGTTTAAATGGGATTCAAATAGCGTTACGTTGCTACGTATCATCTCAGTGTCATCAAAGTAATTGTGTGTCACGGAATTTTTTAACTTTTTCTTGAAGAAACAAATATTTCTGAGTGCAAAATTTGTAAAGCCATTTTCCAAGGGAAATTATGTCTGCAATCTCAAGCGCCATTTGGTTGAGCAGCACAAAAAAGAATATGTGAAGTTCCAGAAAAAAATTAAATTTACAGTGACTATGTGCCCAAGTAAGGTAAAGGATGCATGCGTTGATCTTGTGACCACTGAAAAAGGCCTGTTTCTGTATTAAATTCAGACAACTTCAAAATTCTTACATTACAAATTTTTTAATGGCCTGCAAATGCCAGTGGTGACGTCACGAAATCTAATGAGCTAATGAGCTGCAAAGTATGATAAAATAAAATCAGAAATCGTTGTTTCATTAACTGACAGAATGCTATACCTCAAAATGGACACAGCCACTAGACTAAATCGTGGAATCTTAGGCCGGGAAGGTTTCCAAGTAGAAGAAACCGCGAAATTTGCAAGATGTTCATGATTTTAGATTGTCATGAAGACGTGTATATAGAGAAAAAGATCGAACGGTCCAAAATGATTATACCGACATGCAGCCTTCACTAGATTGAATATAATCGCTCTCTTAAGAATCATAAGTACCCCCGCCACCCCATATTTCTTTTTTTTTTGAAAAAAAAAAATTTTTTTTTTATTTTTTTTTTTTTTTTTTTTTTTTAAAAATTGGTTTTTTTTTTTATGAAAAAAATATTTTTTTTTAAACTATTTTTTTAATTTTTATTTTTTTTTTTTTTTGTTTTTTTTTTTTTTTTTTTTTTTTTTATTTATTATAAAAATTTATAAAAAATATTTTTTAGATTGGGTTTGAGTTTTTTTTGTTAATTCTTATCTACTAAACATATTTTGTAATCAGCATTATTTATCGATCTACCGAAAGAATGGTAAAGATCGCATGAAGGAGCATCAAGTTATAATAGGAAGCATAGCTAATAACCTAAAATTTAGGTTAAATGTTTCAAAAAATTTAATAAAAGTAAATTGCTTACACCTTTTCTACGATGGGATTGGTAATTATCTAGCATTTCCAGCCACACGCCAGTTTCTTATGGTGGACCAAATGTATACCTTGAACCTCCAGCTAATCATTGTTAGCACCACTTGTACTTAAACTTTAGATAGCACATTTGTTTACTAATAAATTTGTATTTGTTTAGGTTTTTTCTTATTACGTTTTCCCCAGAACTGAACATAAATAGTTTGTTTATATAGCACGTGCTGCGGAATAAGTAAATATTTCAAATTTAATTGAGCTTTTAATAGAGGCAACATTTGATTGATCAAAAATAAATATTTTTGATTTAATGCGACTTTGAACTTGGACTGACGATATGTGCTAAAACAAGTTTTGTGCTTGGTACAATAAAAGGTAAATATTGCTTAACAAATATGATTACAATTGTTTTGAAATAGAAGCTGCTTAGGGGTTGGGAGTTCCCTAGACTCTGCCCCGGCATCAAGCTTAGTGCTTGAGAAAACCCGTTTGTAAGCGTGTAAAATTCATTCATAACAAAAACCAAACTCTAAGCAATTTATTGTACGCTAGAAAGATTCAGTGCTTTAGAAACGTAAACAAATCAAAAAGCAGGAGAAGTTGTTATCAATACAGTTTCAGAGAAGAGAAATAAAATGTTATAATTTATATAAATTTTTTTGAAATTGCAAGCCATTTCGGCAGCACGAGCCAGTTCTGAGGAAAACCGGACTGATAGTGCTACGCCGCGCTCATAACATTGATAAGCCGAGATTGTTTGTTTGTTGCTCTTAATCCCAGTTCTGGGGAAATCACCATTTAAATTACTTACGCGTAAGTCAATCAAAATAATAATATTTTTGTAGAAATTGTGCATGTTAATGTTAAATAAACAAAATACTGCGAATTGAAATAGACTTGAATACGATATGTTGACATGGTTTTAATGGGTGGCCGAAGGAAATAAAAGCACGCCCGGTAAATAGCACGAGCTCATGCTCATGCCTGTCACATGTACACCGGCTGAGCTGTTGGTCACGAAACTGAAACTAGTTTGACCCATTGGCAACAGGTTGCTGCCGTATGCTATGCGAGTTCAATGGGTATTCCGTTCTGCCCATTGACGTTCGATTCGCTTGAGAATATGCTAATTATTATTGGGGGCTAGCACCGAATGTTTGTATATGAATCATATTTACCTTCGACGACATCGCCATTCAATCTTTGAAATTTGCACTCTCCGGGGTTATCTCGCCAGTCACGCTTCCCATTCAATGTGAAAGTAAGCCAACTTCAATTCATATTACTCAACACGTCATGACTTGGCGGGAATTGAGCATGGCATTGAGGTGAAGTTGTCATGTACGTTCTTTGGAATTCACGCCTGTGAGTTTCGGTATTCCACCATTGTGCCCGAGTGTAAAGTACAAGCGATGATTAAGTATTATACAAAAAAAAATTTGCATAGAAATTGTAGAAAAATCACAGATGCCACTGGGCAAGTTCAGTTGTGAATTGAACTGCAAATAGTGGTTAATGAAAGCCGCCAAGACAAGTATTAGCTAATCGCTTGGGTACACTATGGCACAGCTGATAAGATTTTTTGTTTTAGGTTCAGGGTGTAAGTTTTATAAACGGAAGCATATGCAACTTAATTGATCAGCATGACACGTTAAATCGTTACAGCCATGTGTGGGTCTGTCTGTCTAGATCAGCGCAAGTTAATCGCTCAGTTTTGAAGGTAGCGAGACGAAATTGAGTCAAGTACTTTCTCTTTTTAAGACAAAGTATATAATTATTTCCGATAACTTACTTCTTATATGAATGAGCCAATTCCGAAACTAGCCTTCTTTTGGCAAATAAAATTTAAATTCTATATCTTAAATTATATATTTTATATTTTATATTCTACTAGCTGAATACCCGGCGTCGCCCGGGCTCTTATGATTCTTAAGAGAGCGAGTATATTCAATCTAGTGCAGGCTGAATGTCGGTATAAACATTTTGGACGGCTCAAACTTTTTCTCTGTATACAAGTCTTCATGATAATCTAAAATCATGAATATTTTGCAAATTTCGTAACTTTTTGCGACCGTTTGTTAATTTGCTTAATCTATTTACCCGTCTACAATTGCTGTCTATCAAATCTTCACAACAATCTAGTCTCAAATCAAAAATTTTGCAAATTTCGCAATATTTTGGACCGTGTAATCTACAGCATCCATTTACCAACGCCGGCATTGTAATATAAGCACTAAGCGCAAGCGCTTTCATAAATACTCATAAGGTTATCTTGCAAATTTCGCGATTTTTGGACCTTAGAAACCTTCGCCGGCAAGCGTTGCCCAAAGTTTTTTGGCAGTTGGATGAACGGTATAGTTCTTGAAATTTCGCGGTTTTATGACCATTTCCGGCTTATTTCTTCCATTTAGATACCTTCGCGGGCAAGCATACAACCATTCCTCAAAGCTTCATCAAAATCGAACAATTTGCAATTTTATGCGGTTCTTGGACCATTTTCCGCAAGCGTCGAACCACAATCCAAAGATATACCGAAACCGCAAATTTTTTAATTTTCGCTGTTTTCGGACAATTTTTTGCAAATTTCTTCAACTTAAAAACCCTCCCGAGAAACCGTTCAATTCATTCCCCAAAATTTGATTGCAATCGGATGAACGGTATAATTTTGCGAATTTCGCGATTTTTGGACCTTAGAAACCTTTGCGGCCAAGCGTCTAACCATTTACCAAAATTTCATCGCAATCGGATGAACGGTATAGTTCTTTAATTATCGCGGTTTTTAGACTATTTCCCGCCCATTTCCTCAAATCAGAATTCTTTACGCGCAAGCGTCCAAATATTCTCCAAAGTTTTATAAGAAACGAACATTTTGCAAATTTCGCGGTTTCTTCTACTTGGAAACCTTCCCGGGCAAGCGTCGATCAATTTCCCAAAGTTTTAGCGAAAACTTTAATTTTGCAATTTTCGCGGTTTTTGGACCGTTTTCCGCAAATTTTTCCAACTTAGAACCTTCCTGGGCAACCGTTCAACCATTCCCAAATTTCCATTGAAATCGGATGAACGGTATAATTTTGCAAATTTCGCGGTTTTTGGACCATTTCACAGACATGAGACATAGCCTATGACACTTTCCTGATCGACATGAACATACTGTGAAAAATTCGTGAAGATCGGTTCAGCGGTGACCCGTCTCATGCCCAAATCATTGATAAAAATCGAATGGCACGAGCCAATCGATATGTTTGGGTCCTCAGCAACTTCTCTAACGGTGATTCGACGATTGGCCAATACCATTTTCTCCACTTCATTAATTTTTTCGTCTGTTGTTGAAGTGCTCGGGCGTCCGGCACGCTCTTCGTCGTTCACATCTTCTCGGCCTTCTGAGAACATTTTGTACCACCGATAAACGTTGCTTCGGTCCAAGGTAGCTTCTCCGTATGCCACAGTCAACATTCGGAATGCATCCGCGCACTTAATTTCGTTTTTCACACAAAATTGGATACAGGTTCTTTGATCCAATTTTTTGAATAGGTAAAAATCGAAGACGATCCAAAACACGTGCAAGCAAAGCAGCTGTCAACAATTAAGTGAACATTCAAAATGGCCGAGCTTGTCGGCATAAGTGAGAGACATGAGTACCAACATAACGCCACAAAAAAATCGAAATTCGAATATACGTAACCCGCGAAAATTCAAAATTCGCGATACTTTTTGAACACACCTCGTATAAGATTTTGGCAAGATAACCAGCTTCGCCATTTTTACAAAAAGCGTACTATAACCTGGTGTGGCCGGGTGGCACAGCGGTCGTGGGTTCGATCCCGCCTCGGAACATTTAATGAACATTTTTTTTTTAATAAACTTTACACCCGGTCACCCATCTCTGCTGTTGGCGCCAGCTTTGTAGTAATTAGCCATGAAAAGCTTCTTAAACTGCCGTTCGGATTCGGCGTTAAACTGTAGGTCCCTTTTTATGTGCGAAAATTAGAAGCGCACAAGCCAAGAGATTGAGAGAAGCTCGGCTTTGGCCCTTCGGGGCTGTGTCAAGCCATTTTACATTATAACTATAACCTGACCAATTGCTGCAAGGAGACAATGTAACACGATTATCATCACAGAGAACAGAATTAATTGTGCAATTTTCATACCAACTACACAATCTGATTAATCTATCTTAAGTTCAACTACATTTTCTCTATATAAAGCTAAAGTGGTTTTTTTTTCAAACCAAACGCCTAAGTGTCTCCTTAGTCTCTAATGGGTTTTTCTTAAAACCCCTCGAGGGATGATTGCAAAATTCTGATGAGGAACCTATCTATCCCAGTCTTGGAGTGCAACTCACTTTGTATCTAATATATAAATTCCATGTATATAATATAGGTTTCCACAATCTGGTCGAAATGAATATTATTTATATGCAAACGTATACAAAAACGTGATATGATAGTCACATGTGGGACTAATTAACACGTTTTGCGATAAGGTCAGTTTCTTGCGTTTATTGGGTAGAGTTTTTTTTCTGTTTTATTGCACAAACAAAACGTAAATAATATTTATTACATTTCTTTTGCCCAAAAAAACTCAAGGGAATTGACCTAACTTAATTTGAGTTTCTGTTTTCACATACATTTTATCGCATTGCCCACCACAACAGAGCCATGTGATATGAGGGCATTTCGTCTTGACGTCATTAAAAAATTAGTGCTTCCGTCATGGATTCTTGGGCATTGCGCCAAATTCCCCAACGGCACAAAATCAAAACAAACCTCCCACAATTAATCTACTTCTGACAAAGAAATCCCCGCAAAATTCGCCCAAATCAAAATGCATTAAAATTTTCGGATTAAAAATTGTGGGTGTGAAATTCCTCCTCCGTTTTGTTGATTTCGGCAGTCATAAAAGTTAAACACAATTACTTCATTAAACCGGCACTTAACAAATTTATTTTTATATGTTACAAACAAAAATTTTGGCTTATCCGCTGAGAGAGAGATTTTTCGGAGACAAAAATTTGACTTACGTGAGAAAGTTTTATGACACTGACTGACGCAGTTCTCTCTGCCACTCTTTCATAACGGTTAATATATGGCAACACGCTGCGTTTGGGAGAGGGAGAGAATGACTTGCGTAAGCAGGAACGTGATAATCGAATTGAATTTTAACTGTGCTTTTTATTGATGCTTATTGTTCATAAAACGTGCTCAAACATGTCGAAGACCCCAACAAAGTCCAATACCCAATAACCCCTCTAAAAATAATCTCAACACAAAAAGTGTTTAGCACTCTTATCAGTTTTGGTAGATAAAGCCGGGCGCCGCCACACGCTAGACCAAATGCAAGATAGTCCTCTTATCATAGACCACTCGCTCCGCTCGCTTTCCATATTCTTGTGAAATTCTGCAACCTAATGGTAATTGGCATCATCTCTCCCGGACCAAAGTGAAATCTTTGTGATAAAATATAGCCAGACAAGCACTTGTATTTATTTCACAATTATAAATGGAGCGTTAATTTTTTTTGCCTGGCTTTTGTTTAGGTAAATATTTGGCCAGGGATAATGTAAACACGTATTGCGTACTTAAAGGTGCAATTGCGTTTCGGGTTTTCATTTGGCGCGGGCCAATACAGAGCGTAATGTGTTTGCTTATTTTATTGACAGTCGCTTTTTATCAGTTTTCCCACGAACATGCGATTAAGACTACGGGAATCATGTGAGATTATAGACAAAGTCGGTTGACACATTCTCGTGAAGTGTCTCGTTCTATGGAGAATTGAACCTTACACAATCAAGTTTTGATTATAATATAGGTCATCTAGGCTGGTGACCCCGACGCTTAGTTCTTAGAAACAAAACCAAAACTATGTTTCGATGTGATTATGAGTCAGCAAAAACATGTCCACTTAAAACTAGGCTTGGAAATCATTCAAGGATTTAGGGCAAGGCGTCATCGGAACATTCCCTTTCGTAACTGCGGTTGACCGGATAACAATTAATAATATTGTTGCGAGTATTGGAACGGAGGCGTCATCGGAATAATCTTTATCGTAAATGCGCTTGACCGTAGAATAACAATTAATGGCGCCTCATTACGCTACACTGCAAGTTTTGGTGTGAATGCGAACGTCATGCGGTTTTAACAAAACGTTGCCACAAATCATTCGGTCGCTGAAACCATTAATATACTTATTTTGGGGCTTAAATAATTGGAGTTAATTGCACACACTTACTTATTGATTATTTTGGCAGAATACACCTGGAGTATAAAAATATTCACAGCATTACTCTTTAGTGAATTCTTTATGAACTTAAAACTTGGTGCAATAAGTCCAAAGAATTATTATTGTTCATTTGAAAAACGAGCTGTCATAAGGATTAGCGCAATATTTGTTAATTACTTTTGGTATTAAAGTTGATTTTCTAATGCCTTGGCGGTACAAATAAGGCAGTTTCCCCAGAGAACATTAAAAAAGACCATTAAATGATTTTGGAAGATTTAAAAATTAAAGTTCTTGGGAAAGCTGAAACCGCAATTTCACACGAAAAGATTGGCATGAAAAATGGGTTTGCCGCGATGGAACCAAAAGCAGGAATGCATTGTTACATTCTGTGCCTAGTTTGGCAATGATTCGTTAGAAAAGGAGTGACATTTTTATGCAGTTTATAAAACCTTGGATGATATCTAGATATATTACTGGTAAGGAACTGGAGGAAACATCAATAGGACGTCAGTATTTTGAGATGTAAATTCAAAAAAATAGGCTCATCATTAATGGCACAAAATCATTCTAATGGTTTTCCATCCCCCATATTGTTGTTAACATCCTCCATATTCGTCAAATTTAGCCCTCGAAACTGAACAAATTTTCAAAAAAAAAAAAACAAAATATGGCTTAAGCTAAAGTAACGCAACAGTTTTTAAGGAGCAAAATAAAACCCTTTACCTTAAAGTTGTTATTAATGTAATAAATGAGAAGGCTAAGCTGATTTCGGCTGCGCTGAAGTTGTAATTCCCTTGCACAATTGAAAACAAAAAGTTTTTCTTACTACAACCCATTTTCTGAACGATCGGTCCTATGCCGGCAATGAGATATAGTCATCCGATTGTGAGTAAATTTTTGCAGATCTGTTTGAAAGCAAATAACGCTAAGACTCATTTTCCGACCAATCGTTCCTATTTCAGCTTTAAGATAAAGTCATCCAATCCGGTCGGTTCCATAATATAAGCAGCTTGTACTAAAAAGAAGACTCTGTGTAAAATTGCAGCACGATTGCTTTAAAACTGAGAGTCTAGATTCCGTAGAAACAAAAAGACAGACGGAAAGACAAAGTTCAATCGACATAGCTCTTTGCTCTTGTATAGAATACAGGGTTTGTCCGGAAAGTAATAGGACTGATTTTCTTCCGGAGCGACTGTACTTCGGAGCGTGCGCGCACCGACTGGATTCGGTAGAGGCGTTCCTAGCTAACGAACGAGCGGCTGGTCAGTTGTCTCCGAGCACCTGGAGAGTCTGGACATGCATTTTCTCGCCACGTGTTTCTGTGAGTGGTGCAAGCTGAAAATGCAGCATTCGTTAGAGCAGAGGTACGCAATTAAATTCAGTGTGAAACTCGGTAAATCTGCGACAGAGACGTTTGATATGATCAAGCAGGCTTACCCAGATGCTGCCTTAGCAAGAAGTGGTGTGGCCAGGAGAGCTGGGAAGAGGTCGCCGATGAAGACCGTGGTGGAAGACCTTCGACTTCGACAAACACCGACAATGTGACTTGTGTGCGCAAAGTTTTGAGCTCAGACCGTCGACTAAGTATTCGTGTAATTGCCCAGATGTTAAATTTAAAAAATCTGTGGTTCATGAATTTGTGACGGAGCATTTGAACATGGGCAAGGTGAGCGCGAAGATGGTCCCAAAAGTGCTCACTGACGACCAGAAATTGCGGCTCACACCGCCTTTCTTGTGAACAGCTACCTGGCCAAGGCCTTCGTCCCAACGCTTCCGCAGCCGCCCTACAACCCAGATGTTGCCACCTGGCCTGAAAAGGCCTATGAAAGGCAAGCATTTTGAGACGACACAGGGGATTCAAGCAGCATGCACCGCGGCTCTCAAGGCTATTCCGGAGAATGCCTTCCGTGACGCCTTCAATGCAGAAGGAGGCTATTTTGAAAGTTTTTAAAGAATAGTAACGATTGGCTCAATAATTTTTTTTTTAAATCGACTCAGTCCTATTACTTTCCGGACAAACCCTGTATATCGCTCACCTACTTTTAGACCAGGGACAGGTACATTCCTATCTCGCGTGCATACGAAAATTCTCAAAGCAGCGCTGCTCCGACGCACACAGTATAAGCTATACAAGCGCCGCTGCGTTGCTTGCTTTTTCCTACGCCGCGACGCAGTCGTTGCTACTGAAATTGAGAGCAGTTTTTGCGCTGCTCTCACACACCAATGCAAAAATGTAAATGTATTTTCCTGCCTCTGTTTTAGACTGTCTTGACCCAAAAAATAGGGGAGTCGGCCGAGCCGTAGTTTTGTATACGCTTGCAGCCTCCATTCAATACAAAAAAGTTTTTCTAACTAAGACAACTTTTCAGACGCTACTTCTCTATGTCAGCAATACTATATAGATATCCGATTTCGACCAAATTTGGTGAAATCATGGGAAAGCAGAGCAAAGTAAGAAATACGAAGTTTGGAGGCGTTTCCATTGAAATCAAAAAGGTTTTCTCACTAAAACTAGTTTTACGTCAGATCATTTCTATGTCAGCTATATGATATAGTCATCTGATCCGGCCGGTTCCGACAAATGTGCATCGTAAATGTACTAAAAGACTTCGTGCAAAGTTTGGTGAAGATAGCTTTCAAGCTGACGGAAGAAATAGCAAAGGGACAGACAGACGGACGAACGGACGGACGGACTGGGCTAAATCAACACAGTGCGTCATGCTGATCAAGAATGTATATTCTTTATGTGGTCGGAGATGCTTCCTTCTATGCGTTACAAACATCCGGACAATTTTATAATACCCTCTTCAAGGGTATAAAAACACGTTGTTTGGGTTAATCAGCCTTGTTTTCAATTCCTCTTCCGCAAAAGTTTTGTGATTTAGAGACCAAATCTAGTCCAAAAACCGGTTTTAAGTCACACAATTTTTGTGGAAGTGAAATGATGCTAAAATAATCGATAAATTCGTAAAATTTTTATAATGCTATCTTTCATAGGTCTCCGAGTGAGATGAGAAGAAAGTATAGGGGTCATCGTCCAGGCCTGTCTCTAGTGCCATTGATTAACTCGAGGTGCTGGTTGGTAAATGCAAAACCTCCTTAAGGAAAAGGTTTAAGAAAAGGTTAGGAGCCTGTCACCTTCTTCAAAGTGCCTGCCGCCCCAGACTTTTGCTCCTTAGGATTAAACTGCTCGCATTCCATCTGACATTTATGCTAATTCCACATTTGAGTAGAAAATGGCTGCAAGTCTTATACTTGCTTTGGCTTTATTATTGTTATACTGTTATATTTATTGTCTGATATTTTAACATTTCTTCTTATTGATTTACTACTCCGTAAAGGCCCTTAAAGTATAGTGTATAATGTAAATATTCTGATTTTCTAATACTATTTCAATAGCTCTAAGGCTTTATTGTTTCAACAGGGTCTCAATTCCTCATCTTACGAAAGTTTCTTTACAGAAATTTTCCTTAATAAGGAAATAGTTCATTATGATTATTAAGTACAAATCACTAGTTGAAAATGCCTTAAAATACTTTTTACTATTTGCAACCATCGCTCAAGCAACGAACAATTATTAAAAACTTTTATCCTCTAAAGGGTATACAAGTTTCGTCACAGCCAAAAAATGGCTCTTCTTCCAATGTTTTATGACTTGGCAACAAGAATATTTTGTACATAATTCAGACATAAATTCAAATTGGTATAACATATGGAAAAATACAACTCACCAAACATAATTATCTCTCAATCGATAACAGTTATAAAATCTATTTTTATACCTCACTTGTCTATAAATAATTGTCAATAATTCTTGAACAAGTTCATTAGTTCCCCGGAAATAAATAATGCCAATTGCATTTACCACTTACAAACACAATAAATATCTAATCGGTTGCATTTGGGATGCCTCAGACTGGCGCAAAACAACTTCAAGGCAATGTCAGGAGACCCACTTTCTCAGCGACTCATAATCTTATCAGTAATCAAAATTTTGTATATGTCTACAAAATATTTACTCAGATTTTGGGCCACGGGTTAGCAACTAGATGAGTGATGAGTGATAAATATATATGTACATAAAGTACATATGAATTTATTTGTCATACAAATCTGCACCGCATTAACCTGGCCTCCAAAAATAAACTGACAACTGTTAAAATTAGCTTTGCTAAAAATAACTTATAATGCTGCATACATTTATTTAAGAAAGAGGGAAAATTCTGCTCTAATCAGCGATTTTATTTTTGTTATCAATTCCGAAGAAAAACAAAATGCCAAGTGCCGTTGTTTACCTTTGATTTTTGTTGCGGGGAACTACCTGAAACACAGTCAAAAAGTGCACACACCATAAAACAGTCCATATTTATAACTCTTATAAAACTTAACCGTTTTTTTTGGGAAATTGATTGTGTTTATAAGCGGAACTTCTGATGAAATCAAGTGAAATAATGTGACTCTTACATGGTTTATTGCTTCAAAAGATTTTCCACAGACTCAAAATACTCGAAAAGCTGCACCTGGTAATCTTTCCCACAACCAGTATGGCTTCAGGAAGGCAAGGTCTACAGTCGATGCCATCAACAAAATAGATTAGAAACAGCGAGAAGGAATACTGCATCCATAATGCCTTTTACTAAGCAAAATGGAGCTGTACACTGGAGGCCCTAACAAACTGTAGTGTCTCCTTATATCTAGTCCAGATGATCCGTAGCTGTTTCAGTAACAGGGTGCTAAGTACGGAGACGTACGATGTAATCGGAGGTGTTCCGCAAGGATTCATTTGCCAAAATCTAAATGATCAGCTCATTAGCTTTCTTATTCATCTGTCTGTACTTATATTTTGATTAACATCAACGACTAATTGAATTCCCTTCAAGCATGACTAATTGCAGGTATATAAATCCAAACCAATTTCAAATATTCAGTGGACAATTGATCCAGCTACAACATTATGCGCGCATCTTGCTTCATTTGTGTGCTATTCCTCGCGTTAGCCCTAGATCAAAATGTAACTCTTATTTTGGTACCCCAAAAGTTCGTTCATTGATATTTCATACTTTTTCAAGGTAGCCAACATTTTGAAGCTAACAAATTTAGTCTGTGAATCGTATAATAAATCCTGGGTCACCGTCGAGCTGTGTCGTTTGCGAGCCATACGTCGAAATAAGACCGTGCTGAATTTAAACATCACTTTGTTACATCCAGCCAACGACATCCACTGTAGAGTTGAAGTCCTTAAGAGAGCCAGTGGGTATAAGCCTTGGCTCTTTAACTTTACTGTTGATTCCTGCGCCTTTATGAGGCGATCAAAACAGGCTGCAGCCAAGCTTTTATACGAATTGTTTAGCAGCAATTCCAATATTAATCATACCTGTCCTTATGTGGTGAGTAGAGGACCTAGTGATTTTTGGGTTAGTAACACAAATAAAATGTTTCACTTTTCAGGGACTGCAACAGCTTAAGGATTTCTATGTGCCGGCTGAAAAAGTACCTTTGCCTTTGCCTTCTGGGAATTATGCATTAATGTTGACTTGGATTATGTTGGGTAAACCTCAATTTGTAACAAATGTATATTTTGAATATGTGGAAGATCTAATGAAGCAATAAATGCTTTATTTAAGAGCGTTGAAGCCTTCAAGAATTGCTGACAATTCTCGTATTAGGTCCAGGAAAGCGTGTATCAATCCGAAAACGCCAATTTTAATCTCTGATACGTACTTGAAAATCAAATAGTCCTGACTCTAGATTGAAGTGAATACGAATGTCCTACGAAAGAGCAAAAGAAACCGAGAGAAGAAAATTTCTTTCACCAATATTTCAAGTCTTAAAGCGTACAAATTAGCGTTTTATTTGTTAGTCGATTTTTGCACTCATGATGCCTTGGAATTCCCAAACAGTCATAGCAGTGCTGGCATGAGTCTATTAAGGATAGAACCGGGGTTATGCAAAAATCAACAGTCTCCAGTCTCAATTAACAAGGTCGTTTTAGAAGTCACATGGGGCTCTTGTAGGAGGCTTATTTTGAGGAAGGTTAGGTTAGGTTATGTTGCGATGGCTGAGAGCGACAAGTCGCTCTCCCACTTTGTCCTCTTTGGGCCCATTGCGATGCCATATGTGTTCCCTGTTAACCCTTTTTTTTAATGAGGGGGTACCTCGTTACTGAACCATTGTGTGGACAGAATGAACTTTAGTAGAGCTGGGATCTCTGGTTCGGATGTCTTCGATAGGTTGAGTAGGAGAGTTGACCTAGTGTCCTAAGTCTCCTTCTCAGGGCGGGGCAATGGCATAGGAGGTGTTGTACTGTTTCCTCCTCTTCTTCGTACCTGCAGTTTCTGCAGATATCATGGTGAGTGACGCCTAGGCGTGCAGCGTGTCTGCCGATAAGGCAGTGACCTGTTAAGGTTCCCACCAGAAGCAATATGTGTTCCCTTTTGTGGCGTAAAAGCATGGTGGTACGCTTTAAGTTTAGTGTTGGCCACGTAATCCTCGCTTCCGTACAGGAGGAAAGGTGTTTACACCTATCCACAGCGAGACGCCGTGATTCAGCTTTTGTGTGGAGCTTAAATGTTGCCATAGGCATCCCTATCGTGCTATTTTGAGGTAACATCAAGCTAAAATATCGAGCTTAAGACAATCTCAATCATTTTTGAAGCAATTCTTTCTCGGATTGAATGCAGTTCGAGTGTCGTGCTTAATTTAATCTCGGGCAAACTTGCACCAAGCCGATTTCAAGTTCAAATCAAGTACGAATGTTGAGCTTCAATCAATACAGGACCTTCTTGATTTGATTAAGCTAAAATCAAGCTCTCCCGAGATAAATTCGGGATCAAGACAAGAATCAAGATCAAGAATATTTTGGATTTATATACCTGCCAGTGAAATCAATTTGTGTATACTTGGGCCAGCTATTAGTCTAGTTATAAGTACAATCACATCATTTAGAGCCAATCATTCACAATCCAACAAAAATGCATAAGACTTGCCCTTCAAAGTATGCAAACTTTATTTTCTTAAAAGAAAACTTTCAAAATTTGCCAAAATCTAAATGATCAGCTCATTAGCTTTCTAATTCATCTGAATGTACTTATTGTTTGATTAACATTAACGCCTAATTGAATTCCCATCAAGCATGACTAATTGCAGATGTAATATATAACTCCAAACCAATTTCAAATATACAGTTGACAGTTGATCCGGCAACGACATTATGCGCACAACGTGTATCATTGGTGTGATAGTCCTCGCGTTAACACTAACTCAAAATGTAACTCATATTTTGGTACTCAAAAAGTTTGCTCATTAATGTTTCACATTTTTTGTACAGGTAGCCAACATTATAAAGCTAACAAATGCCGTCTGTGAATCGTATAATAAGTCCTGGGTTACCATCGATCATTGTCGCTTGCGTGCTATTCGTCGGAATAAAACCGTGTTGAATATAAACCTAACTATTTTACATCCAGCTAACGACATTCACGTTAGAGTTCAAGTGCTTAAAAGGGCTAACGGCTATAAGCCTTGGCTTTTTGACCTTACAATTGATGCCTGCGCCTTTATGAGGCGACCAACTCTGCCTGTAGCCAAGATGGTATATAACCTATATAGAAACAGTTCTACTATTAATCATACCTGTCCTTATGTGGTGAGTAGACGGCGAAGAGATTTTGGGTTAATTACACTAGGCAACAAGGTCCAGTATATGGAAGGTTTGTTGTTGATTTCAGACGATTTGGACCATTTCCGAAAACGGATTCGGGCTCATCTAAAATCACCTTTTAACCTTTTTAATGCTGAGAAAATCTAGTGTTTTTTTCTTTGTGTTATATAAATTGAATATTTCACTTTTCAGGGACTGCAACAGGTTAAGGATTTCTATATGCCGCCTGATAAATTTCCCTTGCCTTTGCCAACAGGAAATTATGCAGTAATGATAACTTGGATTATGTTGGGTAAACCACAATTTGTAACAAATGTATATTTTGAATATGCGGAAGATCTAATAAATCAATAAATGGTTGTTAAAAGAACGTTGAAGCGATTCAAAGAAAACAACAAACAGCTGACTACAATTGTTAGTCAAACTTTTCCCTTCACTTGTCAAAAAATAATGCTCTCATGATCGTCCCCCACTATGCCTGTATAAAGAGTGACAACTTAAAATCTGCATAAACTTTGAGACAGCGTGCCCTTAGCTAAGCTTTACATAAAAGCTTTCGCGATGACATTTCTTTCTCTTTGTTCTCCTATCAACAAGTTTTCAAGCCCCCTGACAAAAATTTTGACAAGTAGTCGCCATCGTTGTAAAATTCTACGAAATGCGCGCTGACAAAGGTTAAGTGTTTTCAGTAAGCTATTTTACCCAAAGGGGAAGTCCAAAACGCACTAAGCTGTCAGTAAGCTAACCCAACTTTTTAACAACAATGACAACATAAGTAATCGAGATGCTGCCAGAAAATTTAATTGCAGCCAACAACACACATTAAAGTGCTCAAAAAGAATAATATTGTTGCCAGACGTAAGCAAAGAGCACCAAGTTACACACCTGAACAAATACAAACTGTCAAATCTTAATGTAAATGTCAATATCGCCTTTTTGCCAATATCCCTATTGTACCAAAGCACATTGGGCCAGATTTAAGTTTGGGCGGCATAAATTCAAAATTTTTATGGAAACAAATCGTGATTCTTATCAAATATTCTTAAAGAATAAACATTAGGCATATTAAAACCACTAAGCGTTTTGATATTAGTGCAGCCCTGGATTTTTAGCAGGGCTGCAAAGTCAAGTGTTCGGACAGCTGCTTGTTGTGTTAAAAAAAACGAGAAGCGGTCACTCAACTTTAAGCTTGTGCCAATTTATAACCTGTGTGTAAAAATTTAATCTAAAATATGGAAATTAAAGGTGAAGGTATGTAGAATGTGAATACTGAATCAAATTGTATGTTGTTCTTGTTATATGTTGCTTCTGTTTACCGTTTTGTTATGTCCTTATATAGAAAAACCTAACGAAAGTGCCCGTGAATTGTGGAGTATAACTAACTTTATGACAATTTATGACAAAAAGTAAACACGCAGAGTTTGACCTTAAAGTGTATTTCTCATCGTGTTATTAATGATTTTTGCGGCTTTTTGCGGCTTTGCGCGTATTCTCTTGATATTTGCAGTTAAGTTTGCGTTCAGCCATGCAACGCTGTTAAATGTATGAAACAAAAAACAACCGAAATGCCCGTGCAATTTCAAGCTGGATTTTTTAATTTTTGGAAATAATACTAAGAAAACAATATATTCAAAAGAGGTTGTGGAAGGAAATGGGCTTACACGTGGATAAGTCAAAGCAGAATGGAAATGGAAACTCCAACGATGGAAATACTGCTAGGAGGGCATTTACAAATGTGAAGTTATTTGCAGAAATCCTAGAATTTGATTTGTCTCTTCTAGAAAATTTCCACGTCGTGCTAATTCCGATTTCATGCGAACTTCTTATTAGTGCTTACAAGTTTCAGCAATTTTGTCAGAAAATAGTCTCCTCATACTTGTCCAAATACGCATGGTATCCAATGTCAGCAATAAAGTTTTGATACACGGTTTCCAAATAATAGATTCGTCTGAAATACCAATTGGTTGTCTTGGGGAAAACGCTTCTGAAGCACGCAACAAGTATTATAAACGGGACAGACGATCACATGCTCGACTAAACTCTAGACTCAACAATATGACAGATGTTTTCCAAAGAGCAATGGATCCTCTTCTATCCAGCATCGGATCCTCTTCTATCCAGCATATTTCTCAATAAAAGATTAGCTCAAATCCAAAAAAAAACTTTGCCAAAAGAGGTAATTGAGCTATTAGAGTCGCCAAGTTTTAAAATAAACTGCACTAACATTTCCATAGACATAGACAGCGACTCTGATGATGAAGTGGACTGTGATTCGATAGATGAAATTTAAATAGTAAATAATCCAGGGATAACAAAATAGCAAGTGCTCTTTTTAATATGCTTTTGAATAAAACTATTACTTACTCTATTTTTGAAAACTAAGAAGAAAAAGTTTGAATGTGACATTTAATTTGTTTTTATGCCAAGAAAAAAATATGAATTCAGGATTAAGATACTATTTATGATTTAATGACTTTAAAATATAAATACACATTATAAAAATTACCTAAAATTTAAATATAAACGTTTAGGTAACAGAAATGCATGTAAAAAAAAAATTAACAGCAACTTAAAGCCCTCTTCTTGTCTTCTGGCCGCTATTTTTACAAATTTTATTTTGTTTCATCTTCGAGCCTTTAAGGCATTTATACTTACCAATTTCCCGTTTTGCTCTCTGATAATAGTGACTCCCGGAAAGCTGCGAACCATCAACACCTTTATTTAGAAGAACCAACTTTGAAGGCCGATAACTTTTTTAACAGCCCTCGCATTGATACACTTTTAATTGTGTATATTTTGTAATGAATAGTACAAACAAATACAAAAAACAGAATTACGAAAGTTTTTCCAGATTTCTTTCCATGAGATTTAAAAAACCAGGTAAAACTTAGCCGCCTACACCTGAAGAGCGCCTTATTATAATATGGGCGGTAAGGGTGGGCGCGCTCGGATTGTTGTACAACTTTGCCCAATTATTATACACTTAATGTCTATCAAATGTGCCAAATTGCAATTGTCTAACTACATTTCTCGAATTTATGCCGCCAAAGCTGAAATCTGGCCCAATGTGCAAAGGAACGGTACCCAACAAACTTGCAGCAGTGTCGCCCAATTGAAAATTTTTTTGGAAGTCTGATTGCTGCAGTTTACAAAAACCACTGGAAGGCCAAAAATATCAAAGTACTGACCAACAGGATCCGGAAATACGACCCCAAGGTCATTCGGGCCGCCTGCGGATACATTTCTATGCCGAGCGGTCCTTTCGACCAAATCCATTGATGCATTTCTTTTGTATATGTAGTCATAAATAAACAGTCAAATTTTCATAAAGATCCGTTGAGAATTGTGGTTATGGCGGCATTTTAAATTATGGAAAATTGTTGTTGATTTTCCATAAAGTCAAGGAAAGGTAAGTATGGCTTAAAATTAGACTATCCCAAACAATTCTTCGGGTTTTTAAGGCTAAGATATATACATTTAGAAGTCAATTGTATTGAACTAAAAACTCTCATTGAAACAGAGTTATTCGAAAAATTTTTCTCAGCATCTTCCCTTCTTTTTACAGACATCAAACCGAAAACTTTACATTATTATTTCATTTCCGTGTATGGAAAATTTTTAGATTTCATTTGCGGTTTCTCTCTACATACGCAATTTATATAATTTGCACTTTGAAACCAAAATCGAACTCGCACTGTGTGGATTTGGCCCCAAAAACCCATACCAGCAAGGCCAATAGATGGCACAATTGGGCCAGCTGTTTGTCTAGCCAGGTAAAAGCCAAAACTTACATCAGCCAAATAGGAGAATATGCTATCAAATAGAAAGCCATATCAAAATATATATAAAAGAGAGATAATCGACTAGAATCAGAATGTACTGCAGATATTAGGAAATTTTGTAGTCAGACTTTGGAGTGTGATTCATCTATGAACTTTGCTCTGCCTTAGGAAGAGAAGATGTGTGCTTATCAAATACCAACTGCGGCTGATATTTCCGACCATAAATGGTAACATCTTCCAAGTACATCAAGTGCCAAGTGCGCCTCATTAGTCACATTTTGTGTTACTCATACGCCCCGTTATCTACCCAAATGTTCGACTAACGGTTGATTATTTTGCGCTAGGTCAGTTGTGCTTCGACTTGTGTGCATATTTTAGGGGCAAGTGCCGGTGCCGGTGGTGATCTTCTCCATGTGTGCCACTTAATACGCAATTTTTATTTACATTTATGCGCATTTTAACACACGTCGCCCAATTGGCGGCGTTACCAATCCAACTGATTTACACATGAGAACGTTCTATAACTGTATCTGAGCCAAGCGATTTCCTTTGTCCCCAGGCACCAAACAAAAAAGAAACTAAAGATTTAAGTTTTGCGTTGTTTCTCAACTGAATGCATTTTAATTGTTGGAATTCACTTAAAATAAAAAAAACTACAGGTGTACGAGTATGAGTGTAACAGTTTTGAATTGTGCGAATTTGCCCATTGAGACTTGGAGTTAATACTTAAAATTAAGCATGCTGACAATCGGGATTAAAAGGATTCTTCAGATTGGCCAAACGCAGCTGTTCATGTGCTAGTTCGTGAGCACGAAAATGCTCACGCGTGGCCTTATCCAGTTCGGAGATGTTGGAGCTGTGGGTTTCCGGTTTTACGGGTGCCAAAGCATAACGCACCAGAAAGGGATTTTGATTCTGGGGAGCTTCAGCGGGTGCTGGCTGTGGCTGAGGTTGACTGGATTGTATGCGCAGGAAGAAGCCATTTTGTACCTGTTGTTGCTGGCTTATGGACTGAGTTTGAGTGGGTTGTGGCACAGCAACCGGTTGAGCTGGGTAGAAGCTAGTCTTAAGATTTTGCAGCTCCTCCTGTTCCTGATAACGTTCCTGCTCCAAACGTTGCTTCTCTTCCAGCTCGAGCTTCAGGCGTTCAGCTTCCAACAGGCGTGTCTCCTCCTGTAGACGCACCTTTTCACGTAGCTGCTCCAATTGAAATTCCTTTTCCTCCTGACGACGCAGTTCCAACTCCCGCAAACGTTCAGTGTCACGCTCACGTTCCTCCAGTTGGATCAAATCGGAAATGTCTGCCACTTTATCTTCGGCCTTAAGTTTGGCCTGTTTAAGTAAAAGCAAATGCTGTTCTCGGGCATAGATGACTTCAGGTGTGTCCTGCACAGGATTGGGTGTGGGTAGAGGTACAAATGAAGCGTCGGGTATGGTAAACTTTGAAATGGGCTGAGGTTGTGTGATGAAGGGTTTCTGCTCAGGTAAAGCTGGTTGTTGTTGTTGTTGCTGTACCAAGGCCAGCTGGAACTGTTTTAGATGTTGTTCGCGCGCCAGCTTTACCTCGGGGGTATCCTCTATGGGCTGAGGTGTTTCGGGTAGGGTAAACTTCGGAATAGGTTGAGGTGTGTCCTGCACAGGCTTGGGTGTGGGTAGGGGTACAAAGGAAGCGTCATGAGGGGCCTCGGGTATGGTAAACTTTGGAATGGGCTGAGGTTCTGGGATGAAGGGTTTCTGCTCGGGTAAAGCTGGTTGTTGTTGTTGTTGTACCAAGGCCTGCTGGAACTGTTTCAGATGCTGCTCACGCGCCAGCTTCACCTCGGGGGTTTCCTCGACGGGTTTGGGGGCCTCGGCTTGTACAAAAGGCTGCTGTATACCAGGCTGGGCTTTTAAGATAGGCGTCTCTGGCTGGAATTCGGGTAAGGTAGCCTTTGGGAAGGGCTGAGGTTCATTGATAAAGGGTTTAGTCTCGGGTTGTTGTATCAAAGCCTGTTGGAACTGTTTTAAGTGTTGCTCGCGTGCCAGCTTTACCTCAGGCGTTTCCTCCACTGGTTGAGGGGTCTCGGGTAAGGTAAACTTTGTAATAGGCTGAGGTTGTATGAAGTAGGTTTCCTGCTGGGTAGCCTGGGGGATGGGTTGTTGTCCATACGAATGAGTCTGTGGTAAGCTGGTCTTCAGTTGATAATACTCCTCCTGGCCGGATAACTTCAACTGCGCCTGTTCTGCTCTGAGTACCTCCAACCTAGCCTCATTCCATATTCTTAATTGCTCATCCCTTGCACGTTGTATCTCCGGACTTAGACCCGGTACCGCCTCAAAGGCATTCATCTTAATAATCTTTTCCAGTGGTTCATACTGCGCCAGCATTTGGTTAGGAACTGGCTTACCCTCTGCCCTCAGACGTTCTAGTTCCTGTCTCAAAGCATTATATCTCTGCTCACACCAGGCGCGGAATAAATATATATCCTGCTTCTCCTGTTGTTGGATGAGTGAGCTTCTTAGAAAAGGATTTACCTGATCCTCCTTGCCATAGCTCAAGCGGCGTATACCATTCAAAGGTTCCGGGTAGTGGTAGCTCAACAAACGTTCAGCTCCAGTGTGATCCAAATAGCGTACATAACCCACTCTCTACCGGAAACTCGCCTCTGGCTGGGGCATAGCCCAAGAGTTGGTATTTGGGCAAAGCCTGACCAGAGCCTAGGGCAGCCAGCAGACTTAACCACCACAAACCCATATTTCTCTCTCTCTCTCTCTCTCTCTGTTTAGCTTAGTAGACTTGTAGGACTTTTGGTTTAAGCCAAAATTTCACTACAACTTCTGCTGCCAATGCCGCTCCAAAGAAGACTGTTGCTGTTCTCCTCGAGAACTGGGGCCTTTTATAGTCCACTCTACAGACAGGTTGTCCTTGAGTGGCCATACAGGATGTGTCAATAAATATCAGGTTGCCCTAGGTCGCTTGTCTTGAGTTCTTGATTTCATTTAATTGGCCTGGACGGGGGACACCTTGGCCGTTCTGCCGTTATAAGCATCTTCTCTGGTTGACTCAAGGTCGGTGGCTGTTTCGGTTATTTTTAGACTGGACAATTTATGAGCTGGGATTAATCCTTCTGGACTAGCTTCATTATTTAAATATGTTGAGACATTTGTCAAAGATATATTGACAACTCCTTCTCTCACGCTCTCTCCCTCCCTCCCTCTGGCTTATTTTTAAGCCAAAAATATGAAAAGAAACAAAAATGAAACCTTATTTGTACAGTCGCCGTCTGGACGCGCCTGCGTGACGCTGAGACAGGAGGCCGCTTCTGCTGCCAGGCACCTCAAATTCTTTAACCGGTTTCCGCAAAGTAACAAAAAAGCATTAAACTCAAGTTAATTTCAGTCGGCGCCGTTATATGGGATGTCTGTATATATCCACAGCTGTCGGCACCGCGCTGAAGGAAATGTGCAATAAGGGTAAAGCAATGTCAATATGTAAATGCAAAGGCATCAAAATTCTTGTGGTTTTTTTTGTTTGCTCGCACAGGAATTCCAAACGGAGGCGACTTTGAAGAGCTGACATTTCATGTGGATTAAATCAAAAATCCAACTTAAATCAAGAAGAATTATTGGTGTAAGAAGCAGGGGAAAGTAAGTTGCATTAGACAGCACGTTCTACCAGAAAAAGAATTACCAAAAAAACTATTACGAAAACCGTTTGTAAGAGATAACGGTTCAGTTCTATTCAATCCACCGATGATTTTGATAATACTAAAATATTTTTTATAGCGAAGCTCTTTAACGGATGTTTGACTGGGGGACCAGAACGAGAAAGTTTTGTCTTTGCGACAGATTTGTTTAACTTTGCTAAGTCAGCCGATAAGGTCTTTGCAAATTTGCCATACCCAGCAAGCAGAGTTTGGAGCGGTCTAACTATGTGTCTGAAAAGCCAAGCTTAAGAGCGATTTTGTAGTAAAGACATAAATTTAAGGGCACTTATGTCTTAACATTCTCTCTGGCAGGGTGAAAGCACTTAGCAATTTTTTCTATGAAATCGGTCGCACTTAACGTGGAAGATTTCTGAGTCTAATCTGCCTCTTCTCTGACACAGACAAAAGTGCTTTCTCCCTTCCAATAAAGCATATTGAAACCTCATAAAAGACACACAGAAGTTACTTTTCTATGCACTTGAAGTAAGACATCCAACCAAAACAAAAATTTCGACTTTCTGCCTACTTCAACTCCGAAAATGCAGACATAAGTGCTTTTTATGAGCCCGTGTTTAGAGAGCCCTGAATATGCTCCGAAAACACTCAAATTTATGTGTTTAACAGAAAATCGCTCTAAAGCTCGGCTCTTTTCAGACACATAATTTGGACCGCTCCAAAATTTGCTTGCTGGGCAGATGGGTTGTGTGTGGTTTTGTGGGGAAACAGTGACCATAAGGTGACCACAACAGTGACCAAACCAGTAACCAATACAGTGACCGAAACTGTGACCAAACAGTGACCAAAACAGTGACCACTACAGAGACCAAAAATGTGACCAAACAGTTCCCACAACAGTGACCAAGCAGTAGCCCAAACATTGACCAAAACAGTGACCATAACAGTGACCGAACAGTGGCCGAAACAGTGACCGTAACAGTGACCTAAACTGTGACCAAAAGAGTGACCAAACAGTGACCAAACAGTGATCCAAAACAGTGACCAAAACAGTGACCAAACAGTGAAAAGCAGTGACCACAAGAGTGACCAAACAGTGACCAAAGAGCAGTGACCATAACCTTTGTTTGACCGACACAGTGGCCAAAACGTGACCGTAACAGTGACCAACTGCTCCAAAATTGCTTGCTGGGCAAATGGGTTGTGTGTGGTTTTGTGGGGAAACAGTGACCATAAGGTGACCACAACACTGACCAAAACCAGTGACCAATACAGTGACCGAGCCGTGACTAAACAGTGAGCCTAAACAGTGACCACTACACACAGTGAATGACATGCCCAACTAAAACAATGCACCCGCAACAGTGACCAAACAGTGGCCCAAACGTGTGACCCAAACAGTGGCCAAACAGTGGCCCAAACATTGACCAAGTAGGTGACCATAACAGTGACCGAACAGTCGAAGAAAACAGTGACCGTAACAGTGAGTAAAACATTGCCAAAGAGTAAACAGAACCAAGCATTCAACCAAAAATTGACTGAAAAAGTGACCAAAACAGGGACCTAAGCAGTGACCAAAACAGTGTCCACAACAGTGATCCAAACAGTGACTATTTCAAAGCTAGAAATTGTTTGACACGTTGATTTTTTCTGAAACCCACTTTGAAAATCAATGTTGAATGCCTACAAAAATGCCAATAAATGTATCAACATTTCACTGAAAATGTTCAATTGTTCTTTTTTTCAAAGTAAGTCAACTCACTCTACCAAGCAGCAAAGTTGGTGTTCAGTTATTGCTCAGTTGTTGAGGTGATCAGCAGTTTTAGTTGATCAGTGTTCAATTTATGTTCTTTTGCAAGATTTTTTTTTTTTTTTAAGCATTGTGAATTTCTCTTAATGAGACTAACAATAATTTTTTCAGATCTTAATCTAGAAACTGGCGCATAAACCATCCCCTGTTGAGTTAGTTTGTGTTCTGCGGCCCTTCAAGTAAGTCGCTGGGTTGGTAGGTCATTTCTCCTGAGGGCGAGAATGTGTTGCTAGCATGGGAAAGAGATTTTGCAAGTTGATTTGGTGGGTGAGAAGCTTTCAGAGTATTTTTGTTTGAGTTACTTTCTATTTCGGTTTCGACCAATGGAATGCTGAGGTCGTTGTGTGGATACTCATTGCGAATGTACCATGGCGCTCCAGCAGTGACTGTTCCTGAGAGTGTGAGTTGTGATCTTTGGAGGACCATCCACACTGCTCGCACGGCATTTCCCCATAACTGCGAGCCATACGTCCAGACAGGCTTTATGATGCTTTGTGATGGACTTTGCCTTCCAGTTTAAGGGGAACACCGGGAGTTGATTAGCCAGTGAAGGCTGTTGGCCTTTAGCTTGATTTGAGCTTTTCGACTCCCGTGTTTATTATACAACATCGTTTGATTACCGCGGGATCTGGGTTGCATTTAAGTAGCTGG
>JAEIFV010001391.1:0-56001 GCA_018904265.1 Lordiphosa collinella
GGAATCGGTACAGGAGAGACAAGGATTAATCGGCAAACCAGAAGCGGTCACACTTATTAATCGCTTCTTTCTCTCTATTCTTTGATATATGTGTGTGTGAGTCGAGCTGCAGCGCGAGCAATACGACGTAGCTTGTCAGTCGATGCCGGATTCTCAAGAGAGAAACATTAAGAAAAGTAAAGCAAAGTTTAAGTTCTAATAATCCTATATTTGTTAATTATAAGAAACAATCCAGTGAATAAACAATCATCTCATTTTAAACAATCGTGTCTTCGATCAATTTTAAAACGGAGGACACCACAATTTGGGGGCTCAATCGGGATTTGACCACCATTCAACTGAGATTGAACTTAAAACAAATATTTGGCAAATGATTAACTAATTGAACTTGTGCTGTGCGTAAAATGGAGATTGCTGGTGAAAGTGAAAAATTCGCATGAGAAAGCCAATGAAAAACGTTAAAAAGGCGCAGAAAACTGTACGCAAGGCGTAAGTGCGAAAGAGACAGCATCATTGTGACGGCGGAGTGGCGGGAATTTCATCAGAACTCGAAATTGTGTGTAAAAGCAGCGTGGAGGCAAGGCAGAACGCAAAAATATCGACGTCGGCAGAGGCAGTTGCAGAGGCAGTGGCAGAGGCAGCGGCGTTTTGTTTTTGCACTGGCGGTTAAAAGAGAGCTCGGAGAAGAGATACGGCAGGCGATTGTTTCATCGGAGCGTGCGTGCAAAATTGTGTAGGCAAGGGCTGATACACAAAGTTTGGCAGCAGACGAAGAGGATCAATTGGACTGGAGCTGGTTGAGTCAACGGAGCGTGCGTGCAAAATCGTGTAAGCAAGGGCTGGTGCACGGAGTTTTGGCAGCAGACGGAGACGATCAACTGGTAAAAAGCAGTGGATACGAATTGAAGCGATACGGCAGTACATCGTGTGGAAGGAAGCAGCAATTTTAACTGAGACGCTGGCAGAGAGAGAGAATCAACGAAAAGCAGAATTTTTGTATGTATTCTGGGTTAACAGGGTATGAAAACGGAAAAATTAACATTATGTAAATAGTGTATTGTAGTGTTAAGAAGTAGTGTTGGAAAACAACAAAATTGTACGCTGTTAAGTTAACGGGTGCTTGTTTGAGAGGAATTTGATTTGTTGTGTTTGTATAAATTAATTTCTGCAGGTTATCAAAGCTCTTTAAAATGGAGAAAAATGAGATCCTGGCATTGCGCGTTGACGAGCTCCGTTCAAAGTTGTTTGAGTTGCAGTTGGCTACAACCGGACTAAAAGCCGAACTACAGAAAAGGTTACTCGCACATTATGGTTTTCAGGAAAACGAAGAGTTAGAGACGATTAATGATGCAGGGGAGGATTTTGAATCAGTATCTTCTAAGGGATCAGCTAAGTCGCAAGATGCAAGAGGTCATTGGCATCAGGGCACGGGAGTTGATAGACAATCAAGATCGTGGTTCACACTTAAAGACGTGGAGGGTAGTGTATCGAAATTTTCTGGATCCAATTCCCCAGACATCAATCTGTGGATAGGAGAACTCGAAGATTGTGCACTGACGGTAGAATGGAACCAACTACAGTTGTTCGTTTATGCGAAACAGTTGCTTTGTGGGGCAGCCAAAATGTTTGTGCGGAGTCAAAGAGATATTCGAGACTGGGAAAGTTTAAAATCTGCATTGTTAGATGAGTTTGGAGTAAAATTGTCCTCAGCAGAAGTACATCGCAGGTTGGGTAAGAGGCAGCAACGCAAGGGAGAATCGTTGCACGAGTTTTTGTATTCCTTAATGGAAATAGCCAAGCCAATTGATTTGGAAGAGGAAAGCTTAATTGAATATTTCGTAGAAGGTATTCCAGATGCTAGGGCTAACAAAGCACTGATGTACCAAGCAAGAAATCTCAAAGATCTGAAGTTGCAGATTCAGGTATACCAGAAGGCACGCGGTTCGATTAAGTTGGCAAGCAAATTTGAGTCTCAAGCTGGTAAGGGTACAGGTGAAAAGGGTAAAGAATTAGAAAGTTTATCAGCTAGAAAATGCTTTAAATGTGGAGAATCTACGCATATAAAAAAGGATTGCCCAAAGAAGGACTTTAAGTGTTTTAAGTGCGACCAACCAGGGCACAGAGCTGCACAATGTAAGGTGGAAGTTCAGGTTCAACAAGATAGAACTACAAATGTGGTTCAAGGCGAGAAGAAAGTAGCAAGGCCTTCAAGCACGCTTACATCTTCTGGTCTTGAGTTAAAGTCAATTGTGTGCTCTAAGGTTTTGTTCAAAGGTCTTGTAGATACAGGGGCTGAGTTGTGCCTTATTCGTAGAAGTGTGTTCTTAAAATTAGGTGTGGGAATTGAAAATATTACTGGCAGACAAAGAGTATTAACTGGCATTGGTGAAAGTCAAGTGTTGACATTCGGCAGCTTCATAGCGCCGATAGAGATTGTCGGAATTAAAATGCTGCTTGAATTCCATGTCATTCCTGATGAGGATATGCAATTTGATGCCATTTTAGGTACTACGATTCTCGAGACTGTAGATATGAACGTGACTAAGAATGGAACAGAGTTTTTGCCAAGAGTAGGTGCTGAACGAAGCAAAGCTGTAGAAGTTGGCCAGTTGAAGAAAGGTTCTTGTGAATTGTTGTTGAAGGAATTTAAGAATTTGTGCATGGTAAGCACAGAAGAAGTGGAAACAAGTACATTATTGGATTTGGATCATCTGAGTCAAAGTGTGGCCATAGAAGTGAAGCGCCTAATTGATAGCTACAAACCGGAAAAGAATCCAAACGCACCGGTTGAAATGAAGATCTTGTTGACAGACGAGGTGCCTATATTTAAGCATCCTAGACGGTTGGCTTATTGTGATCAGAAGACTGTAGATGATCAGATTCAGGAGTGGCTTGAGGAGAAAATTATTAAGCCGAGCACGTCCGAGTATGCAGCTCCGGTGGTACTTGCCGATAAAAAGAACGGGAAAAAACGGGTTTGTTGCGATTATCGGGATTTAAATGAAAAGATAATTCGGGATAATTTCCCAACGGCGAATATGGATTGTGTGATAGAGAAGTTGCAAGGAGGGAGGGTTTTCACTACACTAGATTTGAGAAATGGATTTTTCCATGTCCCTGTCTCTCCAGAATCTCAGAAGTACACATCTTTCGTTACTCAGAGTGGTCAGTACGAGTTTTTGTACGTACCCTTCGGTATCTCAAACTCTCCAGCTGTGTTTACCAGATTTATCATGGCGGTTTTGCGTGATTTGGTTAGAAACGGTGATAGCGTTGTGTATATGGATGATGTGATAATTGTCAGTCAAGATGTGGAAGAGGGCTTATTGAAGTTGCAAAGAGTTTTGAATGTAGCAGCAGAAAATGGCTTGCGCATTAACTGGAGCAAGAGTCAGATTTTGAAAATGAGAGTCCAATTCCTGGGGTACATTGTGGAAAATGGTACTATTAAGCCAGGTGAGGAAAAAACTAAAGCAGTGGCTGAGTTTCCGATTCCTCGGGACAAAAAAGGGAATTCAAAGATTTTTTGGGCTTGACGTCTTATTTCCGAAGATTTGTAGAGGGATATGCTGTTCTTGCAAAACCTTTGTCAGACCTTCTGCGTAAGGAATCGAAGTTCGAGTTCAAAGAAAAACAGCTAAAAGCCTTTGAAAGTTTGAAAGCAGCGTTGATTAGTGGGCCAGTGCTGAAGCTATACAATCCGTCATTGGAAACAGAGATACACACAGATGCTTCCAAATATGGATTTGGAGCTGTGCTGTTGCAGCGGGATCCAGAGGATAATATGTTGCATCCGGTGTTTTATATGAGTCGCAAGACTAAACCTTGCGAGGAAAAGTATCACTCCTATGAACTTGAAGTTATGGCAAGGAAGGAAGTTCAAAGTGGTTACTGATTGTAACGCCTTTGCAATGACCATGAAAAAGAAGGAGATACCACTGAGAGTGTCACTTTGGGCAATGTATCTCCAGGATTTTGATTGTCAAATAGAGCATAGATCAGGTTCGAAGATGCGGCATGTAGATGCACTGAGCGGAGTATCTTGCAATGTGTTAACTGAAAGTGTGTTGCATCGTTTGAAAGAGGCTCAGCTAGTAGATGAGTGGACTAAGGTAGTCAGAAGTGTTGTCGAAAGTGAAGGGTATGAAGATTATTTCATATTGAACGGGATTTTGTTCAAAGATCCGAACAAAGAGCTTATTGTTGTTCCATCGCTTATGGAGAACGAAATAATCCAGATCGCTCATAAGCAGGGTCATTTTTCGGTCAAAAGGACACAAGAGTTGGTTGAGAAATCTTATTTTATCCCAAAACTCAAAGATAAGGTAGCGCGAGTTGTTGGTAGTTGCGTGGAGTGTATTCTTGTTGATGCAAAGACCGGTAGACAAGAAGGCCTTTTAACGCCAATTGGTAAGGGTGATAAACCTTTGGTGACATACCATGTGGATCATGTCGGGCCCATGGATCTGACCAAAAAGCGATATAATCATATACTCGTTATTGTAGATGGCTTTTCAAAGTATGTGTGGCTATATCCTACACGTAGCACTGGGGTTGAGGAAGTCATCAATTGTTTGGAGCGTCAGGCGGTGAATTTTGGAAACCCATACAGGATTGTCTCAGATAGGGGAGCAGCGTTCACGGCGAACTTATTTAAGGAGTATTGTGATCGGGAAAAGATCCAGCATTTGTTGATTGCTACTGGAGTACCTCGTGGGAATGGCCAAGTTGAGAGGATGCACAGGATTGTGGTTCCTATGCTTTCCAAATTGAGTCATGAGAATCCAGGTTGTTGGTACAAGCACGTAGGCAAGGTACAGAAGGTAATAAATAATACTGAACCAAGGAGTACTAAGGTATCGCCATTTAAGCTATTAACTGGAGTTGATATGCGTGTCTCAGGTGATGCAGAGCTTAAGGAATTAGTCAAGCAATGCCTTATTTCTGAGTTAGACGATGAGCGCGAACAGTTGCGTAAGGAGGCGCGAGAAAGCATTCAAAAAATGCAAGTCGAAAATAAGAGATCGTTTGATGCCAAGAGAAAAGCCGAGACTAAGTATAAGATCAACGACTTAGTAGCTATTAAACGGACACAGTACGGTACAGGGCTAAAACTGAAAGGGGAAGTATCTTGGGCCATACAAAGTGGTCAAGGTCAATAAGCACGGACGGTACGATGTTGAAAAAGTCGGCAATGGGGAAGGTCCGAATAAGACATCCACGGTGGCCGAATTTATGAAGGCATTCGGGTCGAATCCTACGTCAGGAGGGCCGAATGTAGGAATCGGTACAGGAGAGACAAGGATTAATCGGCAAACCAGAAGCGGTCACACTTATTAATCGCTTCTTTCTCTCTATTCTTTGATATATGTGTGTGTGTGAGTCGAGCTGCAGCGCGAGCAATACGACGTAGCTTGTCAGTCGATGCCGGATTCTCAAGAGAGAAACATTAAGAAAAGTAAAGCAAAGTTTAAGTTCTAATAATCCTATATTTGTTAATTATAAGAAACAATCCAGTGAATAAACAATCATCTCATTTTAAACAATCGTGTCTTCGATCAATTTTAAAACGGAGGACACCACATACATATGTGTCATATCAGCAGCAAGCTGAAGCTAATCTTGCCGTGGTTGAAGATAATGCTAAAGAAACTGAAGAACAGCTTAAGGATCAGCTAGAAGCGGCTAACCACCTTATTGAAACTCAACGTAAAGAACATACGGAGCTGCGCTCTACATATGTGTCATATCAGCAGCAAACTGAAGCTAATCTTGCCGTGGTTGAAGATAATGCTAAGGAAACTGAAGAACAGCTTAAGGATCAGCTAGGAGCGGCTAACCACCTTATTGAAACTCAACGTAAAGAACATACGGAGCTGCGCTCTACATATGTGTCATATCAGCAGCAAGCTGAAGCTAATCTTGCCGTGGTTGAAGATAATGCTAAAGAAACTGAAGAACAGCTTAAGGATCAGCTAGAAGCGGCTAACCACCTTATTGAAACTCAACGTAAAGAACATACGGAGCTGCGCTCTACATATGTGTCATATCAGCGCCACGCCGTGGAGAGCAAGAAACTGAAGACAGCTAAATCTAAGAATTGCCGTGGTTGAAGATAATGCTCGAAACTGAAGAACAGCTTAAGGATCAGCTAGGAGCGGCTAACCACCTTATTGAAACTCAACGTAAAGAACATACGGAGCTGCGCTCTACATATGTGTCATATCAGCAGCAAACTGAAGCTAATCTTGCCGTGGTTGAAGATAATGCTAAGGAAACTGAAGAACAGCTTAAGGATCAGCTAGGAGCGGCTAACCACCTTATTGAAACTCAACGTAAAGAACATACGGAGCTGCGCTCTACATATGTGTCATATCAGCAGCAAACTGAAGCTAATCTTGCCGTGGTTGAAGATAATGCTAAAGAAACTGAAGAACAGCAGGATCACTAGAGCGGCTAACCACCTTATGAAACTCAACGTAAAACATACGGAGCGCGCTCTACATATGTGTCATATCAGCAGCAAACTGAAGCTAATCTTGCCGTGGTTGAAGATAATGCTAAGGAAACTGAAGAACAGCTTAAGGATCAGCTAGGAGCGGCTAACCACCTTAATGAAACTCAACGTAAAGATCATACGGAGCTGCGGTCTACATATGTGTCATATCAGCATCAAACTGAAGCTAATCTTGCCGTGGTTGAAGATAATGCTAAAGAAACTGAAGAACAGCTTAAGGATCAGCTAGAAGCGGCTAACCACCTTATTGAAACTCAACGTAAAGAACATACGGAGCTGCGCTCTACATATGTGTCATATCAGCAGCAAGCTGCTGCTGATCTAAACGAACAAAAGGCTCAATATAAATCCGAAATCTCGCTTCTTCAAGAAGAAAGCCAACAAGCACAAACGGAGCTGCAGCAAACGCTTGTCACACTGCAAGCTGAAAAAGAAGCACTAATCAAGCTCTTAAATCAACGAGAAAGCGTAATCAAAGCTCACCAGCGACAAACTGAGCTCGATCAGTTGGGAGCAGCCATAGCGAAGGAGCGAATAACAAGACTGGAGAAAGCTCGCGACAATCAAGAGCGTAAAATCAGAGAACACGAATCTCAAATCGAAGAGGCAGAGCAAGAGACGACTCGCTTAAATTTGGAAATTGGCGGCCTAAATTCACAACTTTTACTTGAAAAGAAGCGCTCCATGCTGGATAGCAATCAGCTCCAGCAGCAGCTCAACCAGCTGCTCGAATTGGAAAAGGTTCGCAAGGAAACGGCAGAGCAACTTAAAAACCAACGGTCTGAACTCCAAAAACAATTGAAGCAACTTCAAGAAACCTCTGCTGAGGACTCTCAACTGAAGCAGCTAGAAATCGAAGCTCTTGCAAATAAAAAACAACTGTTGGAAGCGCAGTGCCAAGTTTTGGAGGCTAATTATGCTGCAGCTCAAGCACAAATCAGGGAGAATGAGGCCAGAATAGAGGGCATGACGCTTAAGAGGGTAAGTGCGCAAAAGAAGTATAGATTAGAGAAGTAGAGATCATTTAAGTGTCCCAACTTGCACGTTGAAGCAAGCTTCATAAAGTTTTTTCTGCACCTTTTGGCTGCCCGGGTCGTGCACAGATACCTGATAGTTCCTCAGTGCAATGCGCAGAATCCTGCCCTTGCTAAATTAAGTGTCGGTAAGTGTCTCCACTGCAGCTTCCGGACAGTGTCAGAAGACGCGGCCCTGGAACTGGCTGGAATGCTGCCGCTGGACCTGTTAGCAATGGAAAGCAGGGAGACAGATGACCATCGACGAGGGAGAACGGTGACGCAATGGCAGGTAGAGTACTACCACCAACGGCAGCTGGACAAGAAGACTGATTGCGGACATAAGGCCGTTGGTGGGTAGACAGCACGAACAAACCGACTTTTTCCTAACACAGCGACTGACTGGACATTGATGCTTCAAATCCTATCTCTATAGGCTTAAGCATGAGACGGATCCTTTTTGCACACACTGTGCAGGGATCCCAGAAGACGCTGAACATTTCCTTTTTGTCTGTCCTAGATTTGCTGCTGATCGGGAAGAGCTAAGGTTAGAGATTGGGAGACCATTCATAGTCAATGACTTGATGGCTCGCAAAACAATTCGTCTGCTTTTAGCAACTATGCAGCACAAATAATCATATTTTTGCGTCGCGCTGAAAGACAGCGCCGAATGACTTCAAATCCTAGATAGGAATCTAGTAGAGGCTTTCAAGCCAACTCCCCCTCTTGAAGTAATACTTTGCGGTGGTACCGCGAGAGGGAAACGGAGATTAGGGGTGGTTTTAGTGGGTGAGGTAGTCCCAAGTCCCACACTATCCGGCTTTCAACACAAACATACGTTCACTTTTATATAGATATATAGATTATAGACTATATTTTACTGAAACTAATGTTCAAATATTCCTTCACAATCCGATATTACAATTTACACCTCGCACCTTTCTGCTATCCAATCGGTCTCTTCGTTGCATTAAACAGTGACGTTTTAATTGTACTTGGTGACTTTAATTTGCCGGAGAATAATTGGTCTTCAACTGACCTTCATGACCTTATTGATGGACTTCTTGATTTGTCAATGGCACAGATTAACCCTATTCGCAACTCGATATACAGATCGCTGGACTTGATTTTCCTGTTGGATCCCCCCAGCAATGTTGCATCTATTGGTTTTTTCCGGAGGACCCTTTTCATTCTACATTGGACCTTACCATTGATTGCCTTCTTTTACTGAAACTAATGCAGGATGCAAACGATCCAGGATGAAAACGATACAGCTGAAAACGGAGAAGAATTGGATAGATAGAAATTCCATTTTGTTTATTATTAAGTTGGTAAGTGTTATTAACTTTTTTTTACAGTGTTTGAAATTTAACAATTTATATGTATATCTAACATTTCTTTACGCCTTCCAACACCTCTGAAAGGTCCAAACCAATTGTACGATTCATCCACTTGCGGTAATGCGCACTATCCAGCAGAAAACAGAGGGGAGAGGAATGGATAAAAAACAATTTATATTTTTAAATTATAAACAATATTTTATTGATACTGATGCAGGATGCAAACGATCCAGGATCCATAAAATAAAATTTTTTTTATTGCCGGAATTCTCCTCTCGAAGAGCCGACCCCAACGATTGGCAGATCAGTTTCTCTCTTTCAAAAATGAGTCTCAAAACTTTTTACGAAATAAGAAAAGCGAAAACTACAGGACATTAGTAAAAGAATTGGTGATAAATTTCAGAAATTAAGGTTGCTTAATGAACCTCAAACTACACTATATGGATTCTGAAAATCTTCGAAACTACAGTGAAAAACAGGGAGTACGATTCCATCAAGACATAAGTGAAATGGAGACTTGATATCAAGGAAATTGGAATATTAATATGATAGCAGATTTTTGCTGGACACTTAAAAACCCTTGCGTAGATCGTTTGAGAACAAAAGAGTTGGATACCAACGAAGAACAGTTTGAAATTCAAGAAAATCGTTCTCTTTATACTATTTATATGTCATTTTTTTCAAAATTGGACGGCTCACCGGGCTAATTAACTTTTAGATATAGATTCAGTTATTTGAAATACACAAAAATTATACGTGATCCGGGTCACCAAAAATTTTTCATTGCTGTGACTGCAGTTTTTTGGTCTTATTTTGAGGCAAAAAAAGAATTTTACTCAAAACTAGAGGGTGACCGGGCAAAACGGACTTGAAATTCAGATTCAGCGGGTCGGAAAACATGTCGGTAGGTAGGTCCGGTCCAAAGTACATTCTACTTTTTTTTCTTTTGTGTGCCGGTGTTATTATTGAGTCCAAAAAAATTTTTATTTCGAAAACTTAAATTTTGGGCGAATATCTAAATATAACTATCGGAAGATCCAGAACTGTAAATATAACCAGTTTTGCTTTGTGACTTGAAGCTTGATATAACCATTAAATATTTTTAATTTTTCTGTTCATATAAATTCTCTTTATTAATTCAATTATATTTTTTTTTTTTTTTTTTAAATCTTGCCTTTAATGGCTTATATCGAATACCTATTGTAAACGATCCTGATACTCCTCATGTGTGGTGAGAAAAATTGACTTTACCGCACTTGATGGTTCACAATGTTCCTGCCTACCGGAAGCTATTCGGGCCGTTTTCGTGGACAGCTCGAGACTACAATGTTCTTAGGTGTACAAAAATTTAATTTTTCTTAAAAATTTAATAGTTGAATTAAAATTTTTCTGCTGCCATCAGTCCTCTTGTGGCTTCGTGTTGTCATCTGCCCTGATCTTGGACCAGGTTCTACCGGTGCTGGGGTACAGGCTTTGTTAACTTCCTTCTTTACTGCGTGTGTACGCAGGTGCACTCGCTCGCCGGCGTGTACAATGGTCCCTCGCAGGCTGCTGGCTGGACTCAAATATCCTTAGTATGAAGTTCTTGTGGATGATGGGATAAATTGTGATCTTTTTGCAAGCGAGTTTGACCTTTGGGAACTTAATAATAAAATGTAGAGCGTTAGTGGATTGGAACAATTTTATGGACGCAACGGACATAAGATCCCCTATGGGAGTATTGGTGGGTTTCTCTAATTAAACCGATTTTAAGTCTGCATGGTCTAAAATGTTTGGGCTAATAATGTTAGCCTTTGCAAGTATTATGGCAAGCATTCAATTTTGCAACTCCATCATCAACATTCGGTTTCTAGCTAGTAATGTTTCATATAAGTGGCTAGTGTCAACTTGCGAGTTTTTGGTTGCCTTGAGAATTTGATTGACAGTCGTTGTTAGTTGGTTAAGCTGATCCTGAACTCTAGTGTTTATCTGTATCTGCCTATTATTAGAATTTATTAACTGCATTTCTGTGAATCTAGTTTTCTCTAAATCACCGGCATCGGGCGTACCCGCCCGACCCTAGGATATCTAAACTCCTGGCTACTCTATGGTGCGTAACTAATGCTTCTAGTAGGTCCCGCAGGTGCGCTGTGTCCAAGCTCAGGAGCTTAATCATGTGAGATTGTGGAAACATGTCAATTAGATTGACCGTTTCCTCCACCACTCGCATGTATTCCCATACTACTATTTGACCTTCAATGATGGGAGTATATTTGGCTCGCGAGTAGTCGGTGATGTGTGCTGAGGCCAAAGATAAGAGGGAGACCCTTGTGGACCATCCTCCCCCTAATGAGGACCGTGGTCCCCAGGTCCGCCTCCACGGCTCTCTCCTCACACAACGGTGTGAGTTTGTTTCCTAGCCTTCGGTTGGAATTAACTAGGACTTTTTCGACCACTTCAAAGACTCTATTCTGTCGCGAAGCATTTTCCCTAGCTCTGAGCGCAATCTGAGCGTCTCTGATCCTATTCTCAATTTCCTCATGCGACCCGTTCGAGTCCGCCTGAACTACGTCAAACGGTTTTCTGTCGATAACAGAGTGGATTGATTTGTTGTATTCCGCTGCTGCTAACATAATGATTTCTACTGTCTCACTTATACCTTTGCCGATTTTTAAGCACCTGCCAAGTTCTAGCAAAGTGCTATGTAACGTTCTACTTGCCCATTTGAGACACTGTGTAGAGGACCCACGTTGGGCGCCAATTAAGATATTTACTGAATATTCAGCTAAGTTATGGTTATATTATGAGGCGGAGCCTCAGTAATAAACTAATTTGAGTTTCAGTTATTTAGCTTTTATTAGAGCAACGAGGCGAAGCACTCGGTTGCGAGCCAAAATCTAAACTTAAGACTAAATACAGTTTTTATTTCTTATAAGCTAAACAAAATGTGCTACACTTGCCGGCTATGCAACGACATCTTGCCCAATGCTTATTCAGCAATTGTGGCTGGAGTCATGTTCTGGTCAACGATCTAGAGACCGCTGACTTTGGTTAACTTGTATGTGAGAATGTAAAGGAAAACACACGAAATCAAGGTATTTTGGAGTCGGGGCACTCGACTACAGCTCCCTTACTTGTTAATTTATCGCTTTACGCATTTTTATATCTATTTGATTGTTTTTCTTTTGCTTGTTTTTATACTTTGGGTTTTTGTTTTTCACATTCACTTCTGCATGGATATAGTTGGGTTTAGATATAGTTGGGTAGATCCACATCAGTCGGTATTTCCTGTCTACTACCTTGGGCATTGCAATGATATACAAAAGTGCAGTTCCGTTTGTTAATATTGTTGGCCTGGAGAATTCGACTGCCTCCACGACGTTTTGATATAGGAGGCTGTCCACTTCTGACAATATTGCGTCGATCTCGTCGTGGTCCAATAGACTCGTGTTGACTACTCCAGTCTTCGCGAGCTGGCAGGCCCTCATCATCTCGTTGACCTGATCTGCTATAATTATTGCTTTGTGCAATACAGCCGTCGTCGCGTGTAAATATCCGTCAATTGCATTAACTCTTCCGATAACGTCGTTGAGTCTCTGGAGCGATTCGTGCGTTGAATCGAACAGCTTGGTATTAATTCGGATTTGTTGATTGCTATTCCTTGCCAAGTTGTCCTCCGCCTTCAAAATGGCATCCCAGTCAGATTTGTCTGGTGAGCCCGCAACCCATTTCCAAGCTGACCCTAGCTAATCGATAGATCGTGGTTTGCGTCCTGGTGCGCTAGTCATCCGTGAATTGTATGTTGAACTTAATACCTATTTTTTTGTCATTATTATAATATTTTTGGGAGAACTTTAATTATTTGGCTTTGATATGTTTCATTTGTGTTTATACAATCTTGTGTAAAAACTTTTTTTTGGGTATTCTTTATTGATCATAAAAAGTTATTTAAGTTTCGTTTAAGTTAAGTTTAGCGAGGCAGAGCCAACATGGTCTCTGCCACGCGATGAATAAAAACGGACTGACTTAATGTCTTAAGAAATGCTTTTGCATATCGAGCGAGCGGCGGACACATACATTTGTATATAAGCCGAAAACTGCTGAGTGCGCGTCTAAGGCAAAGACCCAAGTGGTCGATCATATTTCCTCATGGGAAACAAAGAATGAATTTAAGTGAGCATTGGTATTTGTATGTTTACTTATGCAACAGAGTGTCACATAGTATGCTCATATATATGTAGCTATGATTATATATTAAAACAAAGTATGTGTACGCTACAAGACAAATGAAGTAGCAATTAAAATTGGGCAATTAGTTCTAATCAAGAATGAGACAGGACATAATTTAGACAAACAATACTTAGGAAAATATAGGGTAGTAGAAATAGGGAAAAATAACAATATAAACAATAAGTGACAGTAAAAATAAAACTCAAATTGTAAACCTAGACAGAGTAAAATTATTAGACTAAAAATAAAAGTGTAATAATATTAAGATCTCTTATCTTCAGAGAAAAGATATGGGGCAACAGAGTGTAACTCTTTTGAGTACGTGAATCCCAGCCTATGCTGAAATGTCTAATTCTGTTTTAACAAAAGAATACATTTTTAAAAAAAAAAGAACAATAAAACATTCGTTTTTTGGAAAAAAAGAAGATGTAGGATACACTATGGCAGCCACTGTGAAATAGAACAAAGCTCAGCATTAAAGTTACAAAGCTTCATTACTCAAGCTAAAGCCAAAAAGCTTCAAACCAAAAGCTCCACTTGTAAACTCAACTTCTTATCTAAGCTTTGGTGCCTGTGCTTCTAAGCAGGTACGACATACTCCTTATTACCGTAATTAAGCCGAGCATAAGTTTAACAATAGGATCTACTCTAACGCATGTAACCTTATTTAGCCCATAAGATCCCATGTAAAGAAATGATATAAATACCGGCCTTGGTGCCCAAATAAAATCAATCAAGGTTCACATCTCAAACCGCCTAGTACAGATCTTTACAATTCCTTTGGCGGATCAATAAAGAATCTTGATTACTAAATATGTCCAGAAGAACGAACCTTCTATCTTTAAAACTGGGAGATATGCCGTTTTTTTCAATTTGCGGGGGCGGGAGGGGGCGTGGCAAACATTGAAAATAAAGTTGATCTACCTGCAAGTATAAGAAGCATATGTTCTGTCTGTTTGTTCACACGTACAGACAGACGGACGGACAGACGGAAATGGCTAGATTGGCTCGGCTGTTGAAGCTAATGAAGAATACATATACTGTATAGGGTCGGAGATACTTCCTTCTGCCTGTTATACTAACCGGATAGACAACTCTAAACAATTACTCACCATTTTTACCAACTTATTGAAACTTAAAAAACTTTGTTAAACATTAAGTAAACAGTTAACGATTAAAATATTACTGATACAAGTAAGCTAAACATAATCTTAAACAAAATATAAACACAAAAACTAGCAATAATTCATTAAACTTAGATGTTAAAACCCTTACAACTAAGCACACACAAAAAACAAACCCAAACATGTAACATAATAAAACTTAACAAAAGACCCTCCCCCTACAATATAAGTTACCATTAAGCAACAGTAAGTTGTAAAATTTAGCTTAAGGTGACTAAATAAATATACATTTTATTATATAAAAAAAAGACTGTTTCATACTTTTGCACAAACTTAATGTACTCTGTGTACCTTTGGTACAGAGTATAGAAATATCTATACATCTATACATATATGTCAAAGGGTGGGTAGTCTCCTTATTGCCCACAGTTTCCTTCATAATAATATTTAAGGAGCGCATCGAGTTTCGATGTTTCTCGTTGAAGGTTCTGATTCAAAGTGTGGCCCAAGGTGTATTTAACAAGGTGGTAGCAACGTCGACGTCGCCCTCTTTGCTGTTGCCTTACGATTCAGTCTCGATTCGATTGTTGTGAGCGACGCACGGCTACGGACGAATTTTTTGCGTTTTTTTCATATGTGTGTGTGAAAACATGTGCATGCGAGTACAAATTTCTTTGAGTTTATTACTCTTTTGCTCTCGCTCTCTTTCTCTCGATTGCTGTCATTTTTCGTAAGGCAACGCGACGTCGACGTTGCTACCACCTTGATAAATACACCTTAGTGTGGCCCAGTACTCCGCTCGGCACCTTTTTAGACCCCTCACACCCATCGAACCACACTCGACGACCGTGCAACCGGTGCAACAAAGGCCCCGTTCCGACCAACTGTGCAACCGACGTCTCGCTTAAACAAACAACGTTCTATCGAACCAGCCTACTCAATTTGTTAGCATACCCCGCCTGGCTAAAGGCCACATAGCCCAAATTTGACATTCCAGAGTTGATAAATTATTAAACAATCCTAAATAGCACAGTGACACTACCCATTTCTAATTTTTGCTAAATTAGGAATTTACTATGACACGACATAAAGGTGATTTTTTAGCTATTATCTTTTTGGCAACACTGGTTTAAACAGCTCACGCACGTTTCGTGTTTTGTTTCACGGTCAAACATCTTCAGTTTGGTCTAAAATTTAACCAATAATCGTCTTACAAAGGAACAACGTTTGCAAATTATTGAATTTTATTATCAAAATGCGTGTTCTGTTAAGAAAGTTCATCGCGCACTTCTTCCATTTTATGGTCAGTTTAATCGACCCACTGAAGCGGCTATTCGGGCTATTGTGACTAAATTTCGCACCAATTTTACATTGTTGGACATTAAACCACCAACACGCTTACGTAGAGTGCGAACTGAAGAAAATATCGCAGCTGTATCGGCCAGTGTCAATGATGACCATCAATTATCGATTCGTCGCCGTTCGCAGCAATTGGGCCTCTGTTACTCAAAAACGTGGAAAATTTTGCGGAAGGATTTAGGTGTGAAGCCTTTCAAAATACTGCTGGTGCAAGAATTGAAGCCGAACGACCTACCGCAACGTAGAATTTTTGGTGAATGGGCTCTTGGAAAGTTGGCCGAAGATCCACTTTTTTACCGTAAAATTGTGTTCAGCGACGAAGCTCATTTTTGGCTCAATGGGTACGTAAATAAGCAGAATTGTCGATTTTGGAGTGAATATCAGCCAGAAGCATTGCAAGAGCTACCAATGCATCCAGAACAAGTCACAGTTTGGTGCGGTTTATGGGCTGGTGGCATCATTGGATCGTAACCGTACTTCTTCAAAGATGATGCGAATCGTAACGTAACTGTGAATGGTGAGCGCTACCGTGAGATGAATTCCAACTTTTTTTTGCCCAAAATGCAAGAGCTTGACTTGCATGACATGTGGTTTCAACAAAACAAGACGGTGCCACATGCCACACAGCACGCGCAACAATGGACTTATTGAGAGGCGAGTTCGGTGAACATTTTATATCACGTTCGGGACCGGTCAATAGGCCGCCCAGATCGTGCGATTTAACGCCTTTAGACTATTTTTTGTGGGGCTATGTTAAAGCTTAACATTGAAGCATTTATTCGTGAGATACCGGCCGAAATGTTGGAAAGAGTATGCCAAAATTGGACTAAGCGGATGGACCATTTGAGGCGCAGTCATGGTCAACATTTGCATGAAATAATCTTCAAACATTAAATTATGTGGACCGTATTATCGATTCAAATAAAGATTTCAAGCATTTTTCTGAATTTTATGTGTTTTTTTTTTAAACTTTCCTATAGCTCTTAAAAAATCACCCTTTATATATAAAAGTGAAAGTATGTTTGTCCCTTAAGGGCGTCTAAACCGCTGAAACGAATTTTTCACAGAAAGTTCATGTCGATCATGAAAGTGTCATAGGCTATGTCTCATGTCTGTGAAATGGTCCAAAAACCGCGAAATTTTTAAAATTATACCGTTCATCCGATTGCAATGAAAATTTGGGAATGGTTGAACGCTTGCCCGGGAAGGTTTCCAAGTTGAAAAAATTTTGCGGAAAACGGTCCAAAAACCGCGAAAGTTGCAAAATTTACGTTTTCGCTTAATCTTTGGGAAATTGATCGACGCTTGCGCGGGAAGGTTTCCAAGTAGAAGAAACTGCGAAATTTGCAAAATGTTTGTTTTTTAAAAAACTTTGAAGAATGTTTGGACGCTTGAGCCTGAAGGATTCTGATTTGAAGAAATGGGCGAAATTTGCAAAATGTTCGATTTTGATGAAGCTTTGAGGAATGGTTGTACGCTAGCCCTCAAAGGTATCTTAATTGAAGAAATGGGCCGGAATGGTCATAAAACCGCGAAATTTCAAAAGCTATACCGTTCATCCGATTACCATAAAACATTGGGCAACGCTTGCCCGCGAAGGTTTCTAAGGTCCAAAAATCGCGAAATTTGCATAATTACCGTATGAGTATTTATGAAAGCGCTTAGTGCTTATATTGGTAGATTATACGGTCCAAAATTTGCAAAATTTTGATTTGAGCCTGGATTATTGTGAAGATTTGATAGACGGCAATTGTAGACGGGTAAATAGGAAGTATTAACCAAACGGTCAAAAAAGTCACGAAATTTGCAATGTATTTATGATTTTAGATTATCATGAAGACGTGTATATAGAGAAAAAGATCAAACGGTCCAAAATGTTTATACCAATATGCAGCCTGCACTAAATTAAATATAATCGCTCCCTTAAGAATTATAAAAACCCAGGCGACGCCGGGTATTCAGCTAGTTGAAATATAAAAGTGAAACAAATCAAACTCCGAAAGTGTTGATTTTCCTCTCGGAAAGCTTAACCTCCGATTGTCAACGAGTATTCCCCACAGATTCCCCTGATCTCTAGGTAAGTTATCCTTAGGTTTTTACCACTAGAAAAGTTAATCCTTGGTTACCACCAAGGATCCCCATAGTGCCACTGGTCTATAGGAAACACAGGACAGGAAATCAGCAGCATAACTTCGATCGGAATTATGACGTTTCAAAACGACATAATTCCGACAGGAGAAAAACGACATAGTTTCGATCGGAATTATGTCGTTTCAAAGTGACATAATTTCAACAGGAAAAAATCGACATAATTTCGATTCCAGCAACATAATTTCGACTCAAAATGTACGGGCGAAATTATGTCGCTATGCCATATACTTTATGGGGTCGGAAATGCTTCCTTCTATGCGTTACAAACATCCGTACAATTTTAGTATACCCTCTTCAAGGGTATAAAAACGATTAGCACTTTTGTTAAATGTTTTTCAAAAAATTGTCCTATTTTTTGCTTTATTTACTGCCAGAATCAGCTTTTCTTCGCCAATAGTTGACATCGCTGACCAACTCTGCACTGCACTGCTTACTTTACTTTTTAATTTCTTTGGCTATTTTGGTTACTCAGTAGATTGAAATGGGTTAAAGCCGACAAATTTTAATTGTTGTAATTAAAAATCAATGCCTTCGTGACTTTAACAGATAACTCACACTTGCGCATCACTAATTGTTGACACGGCTGACGTTTTGCAACACTGCATTTTACCGCAGCCCTAGATTCCAGTGACAGTTGGAAATCGACTGTACATTATTCTTTTCCTTTTGAGCTTGTGACTGAACCACAACCTAAGTGAAAAACGAAATCAACCAATCAAAGAAAAATATAGAAAATTTAAAAAATTAGTAAAAAAATTTCAAACTATAAACAAAACAAGTGAGTAGACCACAATAACCATTTCTACTTGTGTGCTGAACTTCAAATCGTACTCCTCCAGGCAGCATGACTTCACGCTCAGAGACGCCGTTGTGGAGTGGAGCGGGACACCCCAGTGTCGTCCAACGATGATCAGTCAGAGCTCGGCGAGGCGCGCAGCCAGACCCTGGTGAGGATGCCGCAGCGCATGAGTATGGCTCCCCTGTAGTCGATCGAGGAGAACGAGACCATACTCAAGTGCCTGGAGATCTACAATGGCAACAAGCTGAGCAAGGACTATTCCTGGGATTTGTCTCTCATAGACACACTGTCCACGCTATTGAGTCGTCATCACAAGACTTTGGGGAACTTTAAGATGGCGGGCTTCTCGCTGGAGGCCTCTTCCAAGGTGTATGGCCTGCGGGTGGATTTGTTCTATTTGGATGCCATGCGCTTGGCGGCCGGCGTGAATGCAAAGACACTGACCCACCAGCAGCTGAATGAGGCGGATCCTAAGCCCAAGAAGAGAGCACGTAAGGTGGTGTCCACTGTGACACAGAACAAGGAGACTCTAAATGCATGCCTGGAGACGGTTCCCCTGCAGGATCCGGTGTTTGGCAAGTTTAACTCGACGGTGGGTTCGATCAGTGCCTCGTATCGTATGATGCACAATATATTACCCACCCGGGACTCGGAGCTGCTTCTGTGTACCAATTACAAGTTTTGGAACAACGAGGAACTGGACCAGAAAATACCCAGTTACGAGGAATTGTGTGAGTAGTGCGGATTGGTTGCAAGGACTTTTGCCCTATGTGGATCAGTGGAAACTGCGTCCCATGCACACCGGCTACCACATTACAAATGCCCCCATTCCCCGTGAGAAGTCGGGCGAGAAGGAGCCGCAGCTCCCGAACCGGAGGAGGAGTTTGAATCGTCGAGCGACTTGTCCATGGCTTTTGACATCAACGCCGAGTGTGAGCCCATACCAGACGATGATGAGAAAATGCTGGAGGTGGTGGAATTTCAGGATGCAGAATTCTCTCAGGAGGAGCTGACCATGATGAATCAGTGCCAAAATATAAATAAGAAGCCCCAGATCATCGAAGATCTAAGACCTGTGGACGGTTCCTCCAAACTGGAGTACTCCTACCGACCCATGGATAAAATCCCACAAAATTGTGTAGGTCCTTCATATTGGAAATTCAAACTCAGTCGTCCGCTCACCACATTTGGTCAGCATAAAGCAGAGAGCGCTCTGGCAACCATTCTCCGCTCCCGTGCCAAACGAACGACCCAGTCCCGTAAGCGCAAATCTTTGCCTTTGCCTTTTGGCGAAGAACCTGAAGACGACTTTTCTCAGGTTTTAGATGCCAACACCAAATGACGCAAGGTCAACTATCAAAAGAAATTTGACGCCCGCAAGTTGATGTTACCCACAAAGTTCGACATTCCCGAGGACTACTTCACCACCTACGAACTGGCACCGGGACTGAAGGTTAAAACACAATTGGATAGGGCAAAAGAGTTGGAAAAGCACCTGGAAATGGTTGAACGTGAGGAGGAAGTGGTGCTATTTGACAATGAACATTTTGCCGCCGATACTCCCGGTTCGCGCACATCCATGCAATCGTCCAATGACTCCCTTATACCCGGCGGTGATGCCTGTCAGCCACCCACTTCACAATTTCCCACCTGCAATGGTACGGCTCCCACACAAATCACCAAAACTGTGGTGCCTTTTGCCAAGCGGGCCAAGGTCATTGATATGAAGAATCTCAAGCTTAGCTGCAATTCCCTTATACAAAAGCAATTGCTTTCCGAGGGGGCTAAGGAAGCCATACCCACACATCCGATTCCAAAGCCTGAGGATAATGTCAATGGCACGGCCAGCTTTCAGGAGTTGTATAAGGAACTTCCCAGTTTGGTGCCCAAAATGGCCGATTCTTTGTCAACTCCGGTGGCCATGTATGCAGTGCTTCATTTGGCCAGCAATCAGCGGTTGAAATTGATTCCTCAGGAGGACTTGAAGGATTTTAAAATACGCCAAATGCCGCAAAATGAGGAAGGATCAACAAATGGAGAATCCCCAAATGGAGAATCCCCCTGAAGCCTAACAACTTATTTGAACTATGAGAAATCAAACCCTCCACTAATTGTAAATTCACCCAGTGACCGATATTTAAAATAAATATTTTAAAAACCATAAATTTTTAGGAAAGTACTTTTAATAAAAGCACTCAACGGCTAGTGTGTGCGAACGCTAAGCAAGAGGTCGTAATGATAATATTTTTCTTGCAGTTTTTACTGGCTCGAGGTCTTGTTATGCTATTGGCATTACGTTGGTCCCTCAACGCGTCCGATCAACCTGTATCCTCCTTTGTTGTGTTGTGTGCCTCTGTTTAAAGCAGAGGCAGACAAATAATACATTACACTTTGGCATTGGTGTGTGTGTGAGAGCAGCACATAAGTTGCTCTCAATTTCAGTAGCAACGACTGCGTCGCGGCGTAGGAAAGCAAGCAACGCAGCGGCGCTTGTACAGCTTTTACTATGTGTGTCGGAGCAGCGCTGCTTTGAAATTTTTCGTATGCACACGAGATAGGAATGTGCCTGTCCCTGGTTTAATGTTATACCAATAGCATAACAAGACCTCGAGCCAGTAAAAACTTTAAGTTAACAGTATAAAGGTCATTAAAACAGTCATACAACTACTAAAACTAATGGCACCGCGTAGTTGTTCGAAACTTAATAAAAATAGTTTCATTTAAAACAAACAAATTTTTGGTCTTCTGCTTCAGACGTGGCGGCCGATGGCTGCTCACTGAGTGCAAAGTCCAATGGAGGCCACACACATATTTACATACCCGCTTATACGCACAGTAGGCTCTGTGAAATAAGGCCGCGTGGCGGCCCAATTTCATTTTTCCTAAATGCATCAAATTCATGTTAAAATCAATTCAAAATAATTTTTATTTTATCGAAAACAGTTGTCGAAACGTTAAACGCGACTATCCCGAAACCATTTTTTCTAAAATAGTTGTTCAAATAAAACGATTAACAGTTGACCGATTTTAAAATTTTTTTTATTACTCCTTATAGTCACCATTCTGGTCAGTACCCAAATATTTGGGATCGGACAATAAATAACGGAGTTGGGACCAATGAAGGGAAAAATAAAAGTAGATTTTCGAAATTTTCGGGCCTGTTCCGAATTCCGAAAACGAGTGGAATTGCCGCAAATCGAGTTGATTGCTGTACCGAATTCCGCAAATCGACAAAAATTGTCGTTTTCAAAACGAGCGCTGCAGAGTCAGCGGAATTAAAATTAATTGCAAATCAAAGCATTAAATCCTTCCCCAATATGATAAACTACAAATTCAAAATAAGTTGAACATTTTTAAAATCTTTTAACATCATTACTTAAACTGTTTTAAGTTTAATTATAATTTTACAGAATTTTTTTTTATAAACTTCTATAAAATATTCCATAAAAAACAGTACCGAGCGGCCGTGACCAAGCCGAGCTGTTCTGAATTCCACTTTACTTTTTAGTCGATTTCGACCTACAATCGGCGGCTGCTGCATATGAATTTATTTAATCGGACTGCACTTTTTCTATTTCACTTAGCTATGTCTAGCCATAGTCTAGCCATAGTCATGATATGACATATTCAAATGAAATATTTATACACTGGTTTAAGTTAAAATAAATGGATTTAAAGAGTAATTAAGGGCTTTATAAATTTAAATTAGGGAGAAGATGACAGCTCTGTCTGCTGACGATAAACAAACACGTGCGCAGGCCAGCCAGCCAGCGGTTTTCGAAACCGAGTTCGAAAAGTCGAAAAGTGACCAAACCGTTCGGAATTGGGAACAGCAAATAGTAAAACGCTCGTTTTTGTTTCGTTTTTACTTTTTGAAAACGTTCGGAATTCGGAACAGGCCTGTTAGACTTTGAAACCCCATAATTTCGTTATTTTTTAACGATCCCGAATATTTGAAAATCGGTCAACAGTTACTCTTTTTTATTTGGGCAGCCATGAGCCTATGTTCTTCATTTTTGGTCAACTTTGAACCGGAATACAGCACAGCTGCAGCAACAACAAAAACATCTTATTTTAAATTTAATTTAACCGATTGCCTACCGAATAATAAACCGCTTGTAAATAAATATAACTTTTAGTTTTTTTTGTAATTTAATTTTTTGTAAACCTTAAAAATTGCATCTGAAGGTATTCAGTACCCTTAACATTTTGAATTTCAACACTTTTTGTCATCTCTAATTGATAAGCATTACTGTCATCTCTAAGTGTTTGCAAGTCCAGCAAAATAACAACAACAGCAATAATGTAACAATGAGTCCTCTTCTGCAGGTCGAACCGAGAGGTGGTGTGTGCTGAAACGATTTTGTGGACGAAATTTGCGGCAGTTTCAAATAAAAAAAAATTTAAAAAATTAAAAAAATTATAGCAAGAAAAAAACAACAAACAACGGGTATTAAAAAACCCACAAAAAATGGCTGAAAGTCGCCCCCCAGGGAAGGGGCGAATTCAAACGAAAGTTTGAGCCAAAATTTTTGGCCAAACCGGAGGCATTTAAAAACAAATACTTGACGAAATGGCAATGGAAAATGGATCGAAAACACAACAGGAAAACAAGATTTCGAACACTGTACAAATGGAAATGGAGAACGAAACTGGAGAAGAGAACGAAAAAAACACGTATGTACCTGATGTAAAGCAAGCAGAGAACGGTAAAGTAAAAAATGACAAGAAAAAACCGAAGACGGAAAAAAGTTTGTAGATTATGCAACACAAGGGTCCTTTCATGGTGTATGTAGATGCGGCGCAAGTTCCAAATTCGGAACGCAAGGCAATAAATCCCATAGAGCTGTCGGCTACACTGCTCAAACTGAAAGTGGATGGCATTAGTGAAGTCAATAAAATTGGGTTCGGTCGATGCAAAGTAGTTTGCAAATCTGCCTCAAGTGCGAATAATCTGGCCAAAAATGTAAATATAAAAAATGAAGGTTATGAACCTAAGATATTCAAACACTTTGTGTGCAAGACAGGCATGGCATTTGGCATCCCAGCTAGGTTCTCCATAGAGGAAATTCAAAACATAATTGTATCCCCAACCCCAGTTTGTGAAATTATTAGGATAATGAGGAAGGACAGAGACAACAAAGAGATACTAGTGCCGACAAACAAAATTAGATTAGTGTTCTACGGAAATGAAATTCCAATTGAAATTACGTTGCTGTATACCAAGGTCAAAGTTTCCCCCTATATAATGTTTAGCCAGTGTTATCGCTGCTACAGATTTGGGCATTTTGCTTTAAGTGGGGAATAGCTCATCCCAAAGAAACAAGAAGAAATGATAAACTGAGTTGTTGCAACTGCAAAGAGGAGCATGTGGCCACCTTTAAAGATTGTCCCGCTCGCCAAAAAGCTTTTGCTATACAAAAGTGTATGTCCCTGGAAAATCTTCACAAAGTACCCTAGAGTCTTCGGTAAAATATCTCCGGAACTGAAAAACATTCAAAGCTTCCCATTCTTAAAGAATCATACATTGAACCAGCCAAGTGTGTATAATAGTGCTAAAGAGGCTGCCAGAGAGGTACATGCCTTGAACTCTTACGCCAAAGTTGTAAAAAACAAAACGCAATAAGAGAAAGCGAAAAAGCAGCTGAAACCATGTCACAATGGAAACAAGCTCTTTCAGAACATTCTTTCAACATTCAAGAAAAATTTACACGTACTAATCAGCCCTCTCAGTATTCTGAGACCGAGCTGATTGCAGAGAAGGAGTTGACCTCCGTGTCAGCCCATCTCTCGTCCTTCATACAGAAATCCTGTATGGAAAACATTGACCCACAACTGCAAAACTTTTTTTTTTCACTTCGAGACAAAATAAACCTAGCAAATGCTAAAATAGACTCACATAAAATAAACTTCATTTCTAGTTTAACCTCACCCAACTAATCATGAATATAGTTCAATTCAACATACAAAGCCTAAATGCAATCAATAACAAACAACTACTCGAAATATTCCTTTCAAACAAAAACATTTTACAAGAAATTTGGATAAAAGATAACTCTTCCAGTAGTATTCTAAACTACAACTTTTATTGCAAAACATCCGAAAACATATCTGCTTCAAAATCGTAAATATAAACTCTTTTTTCGAAGCGATACGTATACAAACCTTAAACCTAAACAGGAATTGCAACATCTTCAGCTTTTACATTCCGCCAGCTACCAATATCAGCACATTTAAGAACGGAATAGAAGATCTTTTTGCATATTGTGCCAACCTAAACTTGCCCTCTATAATTGGAGGTGATTTCAATGCCAAATCGACAACCTGGGGAAGTGCAACCACAACCAAAAGGTCGTATAATTGAAAAACAAAAGCTAGATCACAGGTTTATATGTCTTAACACAGGTTCTCCCACTTACTCTCATAGCCCTATCCAAACTTCAGTCCTAGACCTTTCATTTACTAACTCCGTCGACTTAATCACATCTTGGGAAGCTATAAATTGCAAAATAACAAATAGTAATCACTACCCTGTAGTCATAAAGGTTAACAATCAACTTTCAAGCCAAAGGTCATCAAGAATACTTCACAACAAATTGAGTTCAGACTTCAAATACCGAACTTCGACACTTCGCTGCCGAGCAGGTCGGACGTGTTTTTGTCGCGCTCCGGTTTAAATCGTTGTAAAAGTGCTTAATTCGGTTGTTTAAATAAACAATTTCGACCCGCGATAAAAGACGCTGATGGACATTCATAAGCACTCATGCTTATGTTGTCCAAAAATACCTAATAGTTAATATTTATCTAAATTAAATTTTGATAAATGTCAACGCGTAATAGTTCAACAAATGCAACTGGCAAAAATACCAACAACACCATGAGTCAGAGAGAACTCAATGCCCAAATGCTACAACAGCAAAACGATCGACGACTCTCCATAACACGCAACAACAACAATTATTTTTCGATTGTGTCCCCCGACGCAACCACCACAAGCAAAGCGACCGCAAGCTCTCATACCCCTACTCCGACTTGGAGCTCCCAATGCCCCACACCGCTCCCTAAGCCACCAATGACTAGCTTTTCGTCAAGTTCAACAACCACAACGATAACGCTGACCACCGCTCAATCGACAAGCTCAACAACAACAACAGCAAGTATCCAGAAACCAACGTTCCCCACTAACCTACTTTCAAAAATGTCAACTCAGCACGACCTCCCGCAAATACAAACACAACAAAGTGCAACACCTACTACCCGTTCGTATGTGCAGACTGGCATCGATCGGTATGTACAAATAAATAAACGCAAATTAAGCCCGCAAAACAAAAAAAGCGGCAACACTCCAAAGATAAACAAAACAAGCGATATACCTGTGGATAAAGATCCCCTCACTGGAAATAGGTTCCAAATTCTTGGTCAACATTCTGATGCTGAGTGTGAAGAAACAGCTCCAAATGCCCCTAAGCCAAAGCCTCCACCCATTTACATAAGGGATAGCAACTGTGCGGCGCTAGTAGCAAAGCTTGTATCGCTAATAGGCAACAACAACTTTTATATAACATCCGTCAACAAAGGCAATAAACGCGAAACAAAGCTCCAAGTCAACACCGAAGAAAATTACCGAGCTGTCGAAAAATGCCTAAGAGCTGAAAAAAAAGCTACTACACCTACCAACTAAAAAGTAGCAAAGGCCTACAGGTAGTAATCAAGGGCATTGAATCAAGTGTACCTGCAACCGAAGTCGCTTCTGCCTTGGAGGAAAAGGGATTCAAGGTCAAGTCCGTTATTAACTTAATAAACAGGGACAAAAAACCACAGCCACTATTCAAAGTTGAACTAAGCCCGGAAGACACAGCTCCTAAAAATAATGTAGTGCACCCAATTTACAAACTACCTTTCCTATTGCACCGCAGAATAACCGTACAGGAGCCGCACAAACGCACAAATCCAGTGCAATGTTCCAATTGCCAAGAATTTGGGCACACAAAAAGCCTACTGCACCCTGCGATCAGTTTGTGTAGCATGCGGAGAGCTGCACAACACTGCCTCATGCCCTGCTAACAAGGAGGATCCATCTGTCAAAAAATGCAGTAACTGTGGAGGTAACCACACTGCAAACTACAGAGGTTGCCCAGTCTACAAAGATCTGAAGAGCAGGATTAATACGCGCACAGAATTTGCCCGATCCAATGGAAACCTTAATCAGTTCACACCCTCGCAGTCGACCCCTGGAGTCTTCTTCACCAATGCTACGAGATCGACCTTTGCCCCAACGACTACAACCCAAGGTGTTTCTTTCGCAAGCGCCTTGAAACTAGGAAATGACAGACCCGCACCCATATCTACGGTTTCGCATGAAATTCGAAGTGAGCCGACACTGCCATCAAAACAAGCGGAACAACCATCAAACTATAGTGGCTTAGAAACTATGTTTCTATCGTTACAGCAGACGCTGAAGGATTTTATGGTATTTATGCAAAACGCAATGCAAGAACAAATGAGAACGCAAGGAATTCTCATTCAAATGCTCACTTCGCAACAATCCAAATAATGGCTCTCCTACGAGTTTCACTCTGGAATGCAAATGGCATTCCCCGCCACAAAGTGGAGTTATCAAAATTTCTCCAAGACAATGAAATCGACATAATGCTTCTTGCAGAAACTTACTTGACGGACCGATACAATTTTCAATTACCTGGGTATGCATTTTACGGCACAAATCACCCAGATAGCAAAGCCCATGGTGGCACTGGCATCCTCGTCAGAAGCCGCATCAAGCATTACCCACTATCAGGATTTTCGGAAAACTACCTACAAGCCACATCGATATGTGTAGAGTCTAAACGAGGCAATATCACTCTGTCCGCGGTTTACTGTCCCCCACGTTTCGCAATATCAGAAAATCAATTCCTAGATTTCTTTAATACTCTTGGTCAACGCTTCTTGGCTGCGGGTGACTATAATTCGAAACATCCCCACTGGGGCTCCAGACTGGCCAATCCCAAAGGAAAGCAACTCTACAGCGTACTCACGCGCGCATCAAACAAACTCGACTATGTATCTCCGGGTAGGCCTACATACTGGCCGGCAGATCCAAAGAAATTACCCGATCTTATAGACTTTGCCATAACAAGAAAAGTTCCACAAAACTTGGTAACTGCAGAAGCCCTTGCCGACTTGTCGTCAGACCATTCTCCAATAATCACCCTTCTGGAGTGCCCTCATGCTAGAGAATATCCTCGGAGACTGACATCACACAAGACAATCTGGCTCAAATACAAAAAATATATCAGCAGTCACATCGAGCTGAGCCCAACCATAAACAGCGAAGAAGACATCGACAATACTGTTCAAGCCCTCACTTCTATCATTACTGCCGCTGCTCATCACTCAAACCCCCAAACGACAACAACAGCACCTCAGCAAGATCGTAGATTGACAAACAGTTACATTGACCGGCTGGTCACAGAAAAGCGGTGTGCAAGAAGAGAATGCCAAAGCTTTAGATCGCCTGCCGCAAAAAACCGTCTGAGACTTGCAGAACGCGTACTTCGCAAAGCACTCGAAGCCGAAGACCAGCTAGCACATAGCCGTTATATCGAAAAATTATCGCCTACAAGCACCAAATTTCCACCTGCAAAGGTAGACACGCCTCTAAGAGATCAGACAGGAAGATGGGCCCGCAGCGACGAAGAAAAGGCAACTGTCTTTGCACTTCACCTTAAAAATGTTTTCCAGCCAAATCCTTCAACCAATGGCTATGAACTTCCATTGGTTCCGACCGCCGCACAAACTGACCCAACCAAAGTTCATTCGCTAGAAATAAAAAATGCCATCGGAGAGCTAAATCCTAGAAAAGCTCCTGGACATGACCTTATTACACCTAAAATGATTATGGAACTTCCAAGTCCCGCCATTACATATATCTCAAGACTTTTCAATGCTGTTCTGCGATGTGGATACTTTCCAACTCAGTGGAGGAGGTCCACAATCATAATGATTCAAAAACCAGGAAAAGATAAAACACAAGCGTCATCATACAGACCCATTAGTCTGCTACCTTGCCTGTGAAAACTATTTGAGAAGATCCTACTCAGTAAAATTGATGGCCATGCACAAAGTATCATTCCCTCACATCAATTTGGGTTTAGAGCAAAGCACGGGACTATTGAGCAAGTCAACCGTTTAACTTCAGACATTCGGACTGCGTTTGAGCACCACGAATGTTAGGTTAGGTTGCGATGGCTGAGAGCGACAAGTCGCTCTCCCACTTAGGCCACGTGGGCCCGTTGCGATGCCATATATTCCCTGTTAAACCCTAGGGTTGTGTTCGGTACTGAACCATTGTGTGGACAGGATGTAATTAACTAGAGCTGGGATCTCTATGTCGGATGTCTCCGATAGGTTGAGTAGGAGTGGTTGACCAAGAAACCTAAGTCTCCTCCTACTTAAAGCGGGGCAATGACACAGAAGGTGCTGTACCGTTTCCTCCTCTTCTTCAAATCTGCAACTTCTACAGAAATCAAAGTGTTGTACGCCTAGGCGTGCTGCATGCCTGCCTATAAGACAGTGACCCGTTAGGGCCCCTACTAGAAGTGATATGTGTTCCCTTCTGTACCGTAAAAGTGTATTGGTACGCTTAATATTGAATGCTGGCCACGTAAGTCTCGCTACCGCACAGGAGGAAAGGTTTTTCCACCGGTCCGTGGCGAGGCGTAGCGTTTCAGCTTTTTTGTGAAGCTTGTATGTAGCCATAGGCATCCCTATCGTGCTCCTCTCTGAAAGGAGCTCGGTGGTTGTGCCTAGTCTGGCCAGTGTGTCCGCAGACTCGTTCCCGTATATGTTCCGGTGTCCAGGCACCCATATTAGGTGAATACTGAAGTGACGGCCAATCTCATTCAGGGATAGGCGGCATTCAGTTAGCGTTTTAGCATTATTTGTGTAAGAGTCAAGTGCTTTGAGGGCTGCTTGACTGTCCGAGTATATAAATACGTTTCCTTCTTTTACCGTGAGTGTGCTAAGGTAAGTGGCAGCTTCCTGGATGGCTACCACCTCCGCTTGGTACACACTACAGTGGTCAGGGAGACGGAAAGATAGATTAAGGTCTAGGTTGGGTGAGAAAACGCCCACACCTACTTTTTCATCGAGCTTAGAACCATCCGTGTAGATATTGATGGCGTTGGCTCTGCTGTGGGGAAGGTTGTCCCACTCGTTGCGGCTTGGGATATAGACGTCGTATAATTTGTCGAACGTCGTTTGTGGTACACAATAGTCTGTATTAAACGGTATACCCGCTTGGTTATTGAGTATAGTAGAGTGCCCCGAATTACCCCTGCTCCAGGTATCGGATTCTCGAAGTCTTAAGGCTGTTATGGCAGCCATCTGTCTCGCTACTAGGTCTAGTGGTACGAGATGAAATATAGTGTTAAGCGCTTCCGTGGGTGTTGTTCGGAGTGCGCCGCTCATGCATATTTCAGCGCTTCTCTGCACTTTGTTCATGTTATTCAGGACAAATTGTTTCCCGAGTGCTGGCCACCAAACTAGTGATCCATACAGTAGTATAGGGCGTACCACAGCTGTGTAAAGCCAGTGTACTATAATCGGGGAGAAACCCCATTTTCGGCCTATAGCCTTTTTGCATGAGAAAAGAGCAATGGTTGCCTTTCTAATGCGGTCATTTATGTTGTCATTCCAGAAAAGTTTCCTGTCCAGAATGACTCCCAAGTATTTGGCATTGTCACCAAACGCAAGGCTGACTCCATTGATCCTGGGGGGGACAAGGTTTGGAATTTTGTACTTCCTGGTGAAAAGTACAAGTTCGGTTTTGGCTGGGTTCACGCCCAGTCCACAAGATGTCGTCCACTGAGCTAGTGTTGCCAGTGCTGTCTGCATAAGGTCACACAGAGTCTGTGGGAATAAACCACATGTAAAAATTGCAATATCATCCGCGTAGGCCACCACCACGTGTCCCTCCGCCTCCATGAGCCGTAGCAGTTGGTTAACTGTCACGATCCATAGAAGCGGAGAGAGAACACCTCCTTGCGGAGTGCCCCTGCTTACAAATCTGTGAGCCGTAACGCCTCCAAGTTGTGAGTACACCGACCTGCTGGTTAGCAGTTGGTCAATGAATCCAATTAGAGGCATATCCGCTCCCACATTTGCCAAGGCAGAGGTGATGGCATTTGGTTGGACGTTATTGAAGGCACCCTCTATGTCGAGAAATGCTACTAGAGAGAATTCCCCCACTTCAAGAGATTTTTCAATCTTTGAGACCAGGGAATGCAGGGCGGTTTCAGTAGACCGTCCCTTGCTGTACGCATGTTGCGAGTATACTAAGTTAGAGGGGTTTATAGTTTGCCTAAGGTAAGCGTCTATAAGTCTCTCAAGGGTTTTAAGTAGAAACGAAGATAGACTGATTGGCCTATAGTCGTTTGGTTTAATATGTGAGGGTTTTCCAGCCTTCGGTATGAAGACCACTTTGGTTTCTCTCCATCTAGTGGGAATGTAATTGAACTTTAGACAGCTTACATAGATTATGTGAAGCCAGTTCATTGTATGCCCAATGGTATGTTGTAATTGGGCAGGAAATACGCTTTCAGGACCTGGCGACTTAAATGGTTCAAACGAGTCGATTGCCCATTTAATTCTGGACGCTGTAACAATATTAGTATTGTATTGTAAAGGCAAGTCGGTTGACCTAGCCCTTGATGAAGAATTTGCAGAGCAATCAGGAAAGTGACGAATACTGCTCTGCAATTTTCTTAGATGTTGCCCAAGCATTTGACCGCGTTTGGTTGGATGGTCTTATATTTAAGATAAGGACAATGCTTCCCCCAAATACTCACAAAGTACTAGAAAGTTACGTCAGTAACAGTGTATTTACAGTTCGTCAAAATGAGTACACAACGGAAGAGTTCACTATAGGAGCCGGAGTGCCGCAGGGTAGCGTACTCGGTCCTCTCCTATATGTAATGTACACTGCCGACATACCAACAGACCCCAGACTCACAATAAGTACTTTTGCGGATGATACGGCAATATTAAGCAGATCACGATGTCCAAATAACGCTACAAGTCTGCTGGCAAGCCACCTAGCTAAAGTGGAAGAGTGGCTGGCCAACTGGCGCATAAAAATCAACAAGCAAAAGTGTAAGCATGTGACGTTCACACTCAACAGAAGCACTTGTCCCCAGCTATCCTTAAATGCAACCCAGATCCCGCAATCAAACGATGTTGTATACCTAGGTGTGCACCTCGATAGAAGGCTCACATGGCGCAAACACATAGAGTCGAAAAAGCTTCAAATCAAGCTAAAGGCCAACAGCCTTCACTGGCTAATCAACTCGCGTTCCCCTCTTAAACTGGAATATAAAGTCCTACTGTACAAAAGCATCATAAAGCCTGTCTGGACGTATGGCTCGCAGTTATGGGGAAATGCCTGTGCGAGCAGTGTGGACATCCTTCAAAGATCACAATCAAGAATTCTCAGAACCATCACTGGAGCGCCATGGTACATTCGCAATGAGTGTATCCACAACGACCTCAGCATCCCATTGGTCGAAACTGAAATAGAGCAACTTAAACAAAAATATTCTGAGAAGCTTCTCACCCACCCAAATCAACTTGCAAAATCTCTTTCCATGCTAGCAACGCATTCTCGCCTCAGGAGAAATGACCTACCAACCCAGCGACTGACTTGAAGGGCCGCAGAACACAAACTAACTCCAACAGGGGATGGTTTATAAATAAGTTTCTAGATTAAGATCTGAAAAATTATTGTTAGTCTCATTAAGAGAAGATTCAATAAATACAAAATAATCTTAAAAAAAAAAAAAAAAAAAAATATCGAAAATATCTAGAAAGAGTTAGAGAGCTTAACTAAAGAAAACACCATTGCAATCCCTCATTCCAACAGATATATTCCAAAAAAATGGTGGAGCCCCACAGCAGATTAACTGTTGAGACTTAGAAATGCTGCCAGGAAAAAATTCTATGCTTCAAAAAGCTTCATAGACGCTAGAAGATTGTTATCTGCTGAAAAAAGTCTTCAAACACACATTAAAAACTGTAGAAAAGAGAACTTCCCAAACTTCTTGAATGAAATTTCAAGTTCTCCAAACGGGATGTGGAAGAAGATTCAAAACATAAAGTGCTACAAGCAATCTAAACCTGTAGGAAATAGCTGGTCGAATGAAGAAAATGAATCCTTCCTTGAATTGGTTAAAAATGTCCCAAATCCCAAAAAAACCTGGATCATGGCCTGGTACAAAACTAAAGACCAATTTGCTTACTGAGAGTACTATTTAAATGTCTAGAAGGGCTTCTGAAGATCCAAATGGACAAACACATACTAGAAAACAATTTGATCCCTGATAGATCATACGCCTTCAGACGCAATCGGTCGACTTCCCAATGTATAAATGATCTCATCAATAAAATTAGCTATCTCAAAAAGCAAGGGTTTCAAGTGGCTGCCGCGTGTCTTGATTTGCAGAAGGCTTTTGATTGTGTTAACATTCCCATTCTATCTGACAAACCGATGCAAATGAAGTTTAATGACCACATTAAAGTCTGGTTACAAAAACTCCTACTTAAACGTTTCCTAGTAATAGAAAAGAGCACAGTTGAAGTCAATAAAGGTGTTTGCCAGGTCAGCTGCCTAAGCCCAACAATTTCGATTTGTATTCAACTAGTCTACACAAAAGAAATGATGAAAACTGCACTATTTTTCAATTTGCAGATAATTTTTTCGTTGTAACCTTTCACCACAACTTTACCACTGCCAGAAAAATGCTAGCAGCAAAAAATTTCTCTTTTTGAAAAAGACTGTAACGAGATAAATCTTTATTTCAACCCAGACAAATCTAGTATTATACATTTTAGCAGGAGGAGGCAGCCTCTTAACATTGTACATGCTGGAACAATCCTTAACAAAGTTCATCAAATAAAATATCTTGGCAGAATCATTTGTGCAAATAGCTCTCCTATTGTTCACATCGACAGATCGATCTCAAACTCAAACAAGTCTTGTGTTTTTCTTAGAATTCTTAGCGGCTGCCATTTTGGAGTGGATCCAAGGCAAGGACTTACAACTTACAGATCATTTGTACGAAGCAGAATGGAATAAGCATGTTCATCCTTCAGCAACATATCTCAAGCAGCTATCGACAAGATAACGGTTCATTCAAACTTTCATTTACGAAGAGCCCTTGGGCTAATAAAATCAAAGCCTGTTCAAATCATTTAGCGGCTGAACTCCCACCTAAATTTAGAGTGAAGTTCACCACAGCTAAGGAACTAGTCAAAGTATTCGCTTATGATCTTCCTGCATGTGCAACACTCAAAGCAAACACTGAAATTAATACAAGCTATCGCAGAGTGTATTTGGAATTTGAGCATATACTTAATCATATCGAAGTTCCTTCGCAAACCTTTCCCAGCTGCAGAAAACTTGTCTTTGACTTAGACTTTCTAAAAGGTTCAGCAAAAAACATAAATGAAATTAGCACTGACTTAATACAAACTCTCTTTAATGAAAAACTAGCCATACTCAAAAATAAATCTTGTGAAATATACTCTTTCTACGTGAAAGCTCAAATTTCATAAACAGTTTTTACACAAACAAGATTATCTCCTCTCTAAATGCAGAACTCATTGCAATCGAAAAAGCAATAGACCATGCCATTCGCCTAAGACAAACTCATATTGCCACTCTAACTGACAGTCGCAGTGGAGCTCAGCTACTGCAAAAAACCAGCCACAACAACTACATCGCCTCCAATATAATCCGCAAGATACAAAACAGCACTTACCTACGATTTGTTGAGATTCACTACATACCAGGTCATAAAGACATCAAACAAAACCACATAGTTGATGCAGCTGCCAAAAATGCACCTACCAATGGATTTTTCATCACCCTAAAATGGACAGCTAAAGATGCGGTAAACACAATCTATAGGACAATAAACGCTCAATGGGAACAAGAATACTGGAACTTTGCGTTACCAAATACAGAGGCTATTGTGATCTCTTCCCGGTTATTTCCAAAACACCCTGGTTTCACCATAAAAATTGTAAGATGAAAGCAACAGAGATCAAGCCAAAATGAACGTTGTGAACGACAACAGATGTGATACCTGCAACGAATTGGAAGATTCCTCGCACATTATTTTTAAATGCTCAAAATATGCCGCTTCAAGACAAAACTTCCCATCACTTACCAAATACGATAACATATATCGATTCCTGCAACACGAAAACATATCATCCCTCACAATCATCACTACATTTCTAAATGAAATTAATGGGCGTGTTTACCAGCATAAATCAATAACCAAAATCGATTAATTTTGTTAGATTGTGCTGGTGAACGGGCGTGATGTGCAATCATGATTGCTAATTTTCGTGATTGTGTTAGATGTAAATCCATCAAAGTATTTTTTTGTTAGATTGATTTGATTTGTGATTGTTATCGATAGCAAACAACTGACAGCAATAAACAAAGAATTAATTTTGTAGAAATTAAAACAAAATGTGCAAGGAATCGTCTTTGCTTTTTGCAGTTTGGACATTGGACGTTGGTCCCTCTCATCAGTAGGTGACCGTTTCGACATACCAAAAAGCCCTCAATGGAGTAGCCTATGTTCTTAATCTAGGTGCCCACACCCACGCACACCGCGTCCCATTCACACCACGGGCACCCGCTTGCCCAGGTCTGCCCTAAAGATGACTCGCTTCACCGAGGTGTGTATTACTTGTGCCTGCTCCGGTATGGCCTGCAGCACCTCCAGCATGATCCAGAGCTGCACATCTTCACTGACATTTGGTATATGCTGCTGCTGGAACTTATTGATCACCTCAACGGCACACGGCCAATCCTGCTGCAGCATGTGCACTATTTAAGCTCTCAGTGCAATGCATAGACGATGGCAGCATAGTCTTGGGTCCTCCCGCAATCTGTACAATGGTCTCGAGTGTTCGTGCTCTGCATCTCATCCAAATCGGTTGGGAGACAGCTTTCCTCCGAGTCTATCATAGAGCTGCAAGAAGGCCCCCAAGTTGATTTCTCAAACCTGGCCGCATGAAACTCCTCGTTCTCCTCTTCGCTCTTCGCAGAGACAACCAAGTCGCCACCGAAGAGGTCGAAATTTCGCCACATCGGCGTTTTTGACGATAGTCACATCCAATGAAATGGATTGTACTTGATGTTATTCATATTTTATTATTTATTTTATTTGCGGTCAAAAGTTCAAAACTTCCGCCAATAAAAATATCGATAATTTGTTTGACTGTAAATTCTATCAAAAGCCGTTCACCAGCAGTCAAACACTTTTATTGTGATTGTTGATTTATGTTAGATGATTGGTGTGTGCTGGTGAACACGCCCAATGTTACCATTTAATCACACTCATAACAAATCATCTGGACACAACTAACAAGATCATCTAACAACATATCATTGGATTTACTACTTAATATTTATTTGGATACATTGGTTTATTCCAGTCAATTTGTCGTGGCGTTTTCCGCGTTTCAACGAGGGCGGCCAAATAATTCTTTATAACTTACCCTTGGTAAAGTAACCTAAAGCAAAAAAAAAAAAAACAATAAATAATGTAACAATGCGTAAACGTACATTATCGTTGCCGTTGCTCTGCCTGCTCCTCCTGGTGGTGGCTGATTTCTCATTTGCTGTGGTGCACAACTCGACCAGAGCTCAAGCGGCCACACTGCGTCTGTCCAAGTCGCTTCTTCTGGCACATGTACCTGTCGGCCGACACCTGCCCCCCGGCCATCCTGCCGCTGCGCGGCACCGTGTACCTCCTGTACGATGTCAACATTTCCGAGGGCTTCAACCTGCGGCGCGATGTGTACATTCGCATGGCCGTGTTCGTGCGGCGACTGCGTCAGCGCAAACGCTTCCGGAATGTGCGGCTGGTGCTGCCGCCTTGGCCACGCCTCTACCACTGGCACTCGTACAAACTGGAACAGAGCAACCTGCTGTGGCTCAGCTTCTTCGACCTGGACAGCCTGCGCCGCTATGTGCCGGTGCTGGACTATGACGAGTTCCTGGCGGAGTACCGCCTGTTCGGCATGCCGGCCCCGCCCTTTGTGCACATCTCGCAGGTGTTTCGCCTGATACACTACGAGATCATGCTGGAGCAGATCATCTTCCGGGACAAGTACGAGCGGGTGGCGCCCCACTCCGAGGATCGCTCGTGCAACGAGTACTCCTTTGTGGGCGGACCCCTGCTGCAGCAGGAGCTGCTTCGCTATGGTCGCTACCACTGCGTGCGCTTTCAGGGCAGTGCCGGGCTGCTGGAGCGCATGCTGCGCGAGGCCTTGGCGGAGGACACGACCGGGGCGGAGGATGCGGACGACATGCGAGTCTATGCTGTGCTCAGCGCCGAGACCGCGCTGCACGATCATTGAGGCGATGAGCACTTCTGGCGGGCGCGACTCTCCATGCGCTTCGCCCCCGCCCTGAGTAGAGTGGCTGACGACTTCCGCCGCCTGACGCTGAGCACCACGGACACCTCGGCCGGTGTTCAGCGCCCGGCCATGTGGGAGCTGGAGCAGCCCAAACGGGATGCACGCGGCGGGGAGTACTTGTGTGCCCACTTGAGGCGCGGCGACTTTGTCAAGTCGCGGGAGGCCACCACGCCCACCCTCAAGTCCGCCGCCCAGCAGATCAAGCAGCTGCTGCGCGCCTACAACGTGACCACGGTGTTCGTGTCCAGCGACGCCACGCCCTACGAGCTGCTCGAGCTCAAGGAGCTCTTCTATCGCTTCCGCTTCGTGCACTTCACGCCCGAGTCCAATGTCCAGCGGCATCAGCTCAAGGACGGCGGCGTGGCCATCGTGGATCAGTTGATCTGCTCCTATGCACGCCACTTTGTGGGCACCTACGAGAGCACCTTCACCTATCGCATTTACGAGGAGCGTGAAATCCTGGGCTTCAGCAAGTCCTGCACCTTCAACACATTATGCAAGGCATTGGGCGGCACCTGCGCCCGCAATGCCGTCTGGCCCATTGTGTGGGACGACAACGACAATGATCTGATACCCATAACGATCTCTGCTTGAGATTTCCCGCCCGGAAAGGTCATTCGAATTTTATACTTAAGGTCTTAACATGACACCTATGTATATACTATGTGTGAGACTATTTTATATTGTAATTCTTCTTAAAAATGTTGCTTTAAACTTGGCGCCAAGAAAACTGTGTGGCAACTCTCTCTCTCTCTGGACACCAAATGTAACAGTCACTGTGATGGCTGTATATAAACTCGTGAGTTTTGCCAACCTTGAACTATCGATTACGATGGTTCAATTATCAAGCGCCCTTGGGCGTTATGTCGCTCTAAGAATGACATAGCGCCCGCGTGCTTTATGTCACTTTTGAAAGTGGCATACCGTCCGCGGGCACTATGACACTTTTTGGGGGCTTTATAACACTTTACGCCCCGAATATTCTGATTAAATATTTTACAAAATTGTATTAACGAATCTTGTCATATTTTATTTATTGAAATAGTTAATGATTATTTTCGATTATTGGTCAGCAATAGGGGCAGAACAATAGCGAATTTTGAAATTCGCAAAACCAACCGCCAAAGACGAATCATTTTCCACCATGACAGGGCGAGCTCTCACACAAGTGGCTTTTTGACCTGTTATAACGTCGAATTGAATGGGTCAAACATAAAAACAAAATGCGTATAGATGCGTTTTAGACTTATGTTATGGAGGTCATTCGGAGTGGAAAGTGTTTTGAAAATTGGTGTGAACGAATGCAAAAGTGCATTAATTTCCAAGAAAAGTATTTTGAAAAACAATAAAGCCGTGTTCATATAAAAATGTTCGTAATTATTTGCTATTCCCAAAATATAAATAGTACCCGCGTTGCTGGTCAGGGCCAGGCAGATATTATCTAAAAACGGGTGATCAGAGCATTAATCAGCGTGTATATGACTTGTCCCAAAAAGAACTTCCATTAAGGCCCCCGCACACAGAATGCGGAGCGGAGCAAAGCTAGAGAAGCTTACGAATTTTTGATAGAAAATTATCCGCTTCGCTAAGCTGTATCAACGCTACGTCAACGATTTTGTGACTATCGTCAACCCACTTTTATACCCCTCACAATGTGTTCGACTGACGTCCGCTCAATACGTTAATGGCTCTCCAGGCACGCTAAATCGACGCAATGTCATGCAGTAACCGACATGAACGACGCTCGATAGACGAAATGCCATGCAGAGAAGCGACATAGGCCTCAATTGTTGTTGTCACGACGCAACAACGTACAAAGAGTAACGCTGGGTTGACGAAAATATTGTTACTGACCCCAGCCGTACTAGAGGGCTGATTTCCCAAAGCTGATGTGCTACGCTCCGCTCAGCTGTCTGTGTGCGGCAGGCCTAAGGTATGAAATGCGCATCGTCATGTCACTCCCGAACACTATTGAACGGGAAAGTTACTGGAGTGTCTGAATATGCCATTACTTATCGCAGAGGTACTGTCACGTCCAACCCTAGACCGTCACTCGTTTTGTATATATATTTTTACTTTTAAAATTTATTTAAAACTGCATTTGTTTTTATCAATAACTAGCTGAATATCCGGCGTCGACCGGGTTCTTATGATTCTTAAGAGAGCGATTATATTCAATCTAGTGCAGGCTGACCGTTCGATCTTTTTCTCTATATAAACGTCTTCCTGATAATCTAAAATCAAGAATATTTTGCAAATTTCGTGACTTTTTTGACCGTTTGGTTAAAACTTCCTATTACCAGTCTACAATTGCCGTCTATCAAATCTTCACAATAATCCAGGCTCAAATCGAAAATTTGCAAATTTCGCAATACATATTTTGGACCATGTAACTTACAGCTTCCATTTACCAACGTCAGCACTAACCGCTTTCATAAATACTCATAAGGTTATTTTGCAAATTTCGCGATTTTTGGACCTTAGAAACCTTCGTGGGCTAGCGATGCCCAAAGTTTTACGGCAATCAGATGAACGGTAAAGTTTTTGAAATTTCGCGGTTTTATGACCATTTCCGGCCCATTTCTTCAATTTAGATACCTTCGCGGGCAAGCGTACAACCATTCCTCAAAGCTTCTACTTGAAAACCTTTCCGGACAAGCATCAAACCACTATCCAAAGATTTACCGAAACCGCAAATTTTTCAACTTTCGCGGTCTTCAACTTAGAAACCCTCCCGAGCAAGCTTTCAATTCATTCCCCAAAGTTTGACTGCAATCGGTTAAACGGTATAATTTTGCGAATTTCGCTATTTTTGGACCTTAGGAACCTTAGCGGCCAAGCGTCTACCCATTGACAAAAAATTTCATCGCAATCGGATGAATGGTATAGTTTTTGAATTATCGCGGTTTTTTGACTATTTCCCGCCCATTTCTTGAAATCAGATTCCTCCAAAGTTTTATAACAAACGAACATTTTGCAAATTTCGCGGTTTCTTCTACTTGGAAACCTTCCTGGGCAAGCGTCGATCAATTTCCCAAAGTTTTAGCGAAAACTTAAATTTTGCAATTTTCGCGGTTTTTGGACCGCTTTCCGCAAATTTTTTCAACTTAGAAACCTTCCCGGGCAAGCGTTCAACCATTCCCACATTTTCGTTGCACTCGGATGAATGGTATGATTTTGCAAATTTAGCGGTTTTTGGACCATTTCACAGACATGAGACATAGCCTATGACACTTTCCTGATCGACATGAACTTACTGTGAAAAATTCGTGAAGATCGGTTCAGCGGTTTAGACGCCCATAAGGGACAAACATACAAACAAACGTTCACTTTTAAATAGATGTATAGATTCTTCTTCTTCTTTGGCCATCACAACCGTTTTACGGTCTCGGCCGCTGCCACTAATGCCCGCCACTCGCCTCTGTCCCGAGCGACATTCCTCCAGAAGGACACTCCCAGGTTCGCAATGTCTCCCTGCACCTGGTCGCGCCATCTCCGCTTTGGTCGGCCAGGCGGGGGAATGTCTGCCAACTCTATCGCATGCCGATTGTACACACGCTTTGCTGGAGCGTTATCATCCATACGGGTAACATGTCCTATCCAGCGCAGCCGCTGTTGTTTTATGCGCTTGACTAGGTTTGTGTCCCCATAGAGCTCATACAGTTCGCGATTCATTCGGATGCGAAATTCGCCGCCAACGTTTACAGGTCCATAAATCCTCCGAAGAACTTTTCTCTCGAACACGCCAATTACCGCCTCATCCTCTTTAGTCATTGTCCATGCTTCTGCGCCGTATAGCAGGACTGGGATGATAAGCGACTTGTATAGCGCGATTTTTATTTTCCGAGAGAGGTCTCTGCTCTTAAACTCCTTATTGAGCCCGTAATAACATCGGTTTGCAAGAGTAATCCTTCTTCGGATTTCCAGACTGGTGTTGTTGTCGCTGGTTATCGTATAGATGTATAGATTATTGTTGGTTTATTTATTAATTTACAAGCTAATTGATTTAATTGCTAAAGTTTAGCAAAAATTCTAAAAAAAAAGACATTACACATTATGACATATTGAAATATTTAAACTGTAAGCCCTAAGTTAAGATAAATTATATTTATTACCGCAAAAAATTTTTCAAAAACAAAAAAAAAAAAACAAACTGATCGAGCCAAAAAGTGTTTTCCCGAGCACAACTCAAATTTTGATTTCCCTTAAAACACATAAAAACATTAACATTAAGTCTAAACACTAGACAAAAAGAACACGGGGCGGGATAATTATCAACTAAGAACCGAACAAACAGAAATTGTGCTAAAATTAAATATACAATAATTGGTTAATATAAGCTAAGTAAAGTGTTCTAAATGGATAAGGCAAACATAAAACATGGACCCGCCGCCTCTCCGCTCCCTGGCGAAGAATCAAATGCTTGCCTTATGCGATAAGATAATAAGAAGACCCCAAAAACAAAAGCAAATCAATTGAAGGCTACCACCAAAGCAAAACAGAAAAAAAACAATGCCCTAAAATATACATCATAACAAATAAGTGATCTTTGGCCTACATAGAGCTGTATCCGGTGTTCAGCACAAAACTTTGGCTCCTATTGAATGCTTATGCTGCAGTTCGACTTAGCTTAACTTTTGCACCAATGGAAGTTTTCAAGTTCGAAACAGTTTTTGAATGTTTAAGACACCTGGTTCTGATTTTGAGAAACAGTTTTCAAATTCTTGAAGAGCGATCGCTGAACCTATTTTATATAGCTAACTAATCTATACTTTAATAGGCAGAGGCAAAACAGTTCAGTATCCACATAAAAGTCTGGAAGAGCACAAAGAGTTGTTTAAATAGGAATTTGCAAACGGCTTGTTAGTGTGACAGCAATTGAAAGTGTACTGGCGAAGGCTTAACCATGATGTCTGCCGAATCGGCCGCAGTTGCTGTTCATGTTCATATGTATTCTTTGTAATCTTCTGTTGTTTATTGAATTATAATCAATCCTCCACCTTGTGGCCGGGTGGCTCAGCGGTTAGTGTGCGCGACCGCTGTGCAAGAGGTCGTGGGTTCGATCCCGCCTCGTAACATCTAATGAAAAGTTTTTTCTTTGAATAAACTTTACACCCGGTCACCCCTCTCTGCTGTTGGCGCCAGCTTTGTAGTAATTAGCCATGAAAAGCTTTTCAAACTGCCGGGCGGATTCGGCGTTAAACTGTAGGACCCTTTCTTTTGTGCGAAAATTAGAAGCGCACAAGCCAAGAGATTGAGAGAAGATCGACTTTGGCCCTTTGGGGCTGTGTCAAGCCATTTTTTACCTTGTGCATGCTAACAACCACTTTGACTAAAATCAAACCAGGTAGAAAAAACTCATTCAAATTTTCCATATCTTGAAAACCCAGTAACTGCTTAGTGATTCAAAAGGTTTAGTTTTTGGCTTAAACCAAAGCGCGATTTCAATTAGTTTCAAAAACAAAATGTCAAATTTTGGTCGCCTTTTGGTCTTTACTGTGAGTAAAAACACCACTTAGATCCGTCCGGTGCTATCACCAGTAAACTTCGCACGCTTTTGTACGTCAAGTACTCTAACTACGCTTGAACCCCTTTTGGCCTATAGCTACAGTAGTAAGAAACATTTTCTTTCCAAGAAAAGACAATAAGGTGGTCACGTTTTAAACAAAATAACCCTAATGAAACAACTCTCAGTTTCAATTTTGCCCTTACAACTTTTGGGACTTGAATTTGTGGCTGTAGGTCTAAGAATGGTTTAAGGTTCCAGAGTCTAAAAACCCCAAACCAAGCAGGTTCACAGTTACATATATACATCTTTGATCTTAATTCCACTTCCACAAAAAACTTTCTGATATTAAACCGGTTTTTGGACTGGCTTAGGTCACTTAATCACAAAATTTTTGCCAAAGTGGATGTTCGGCCAAGTTGGCCATGTTAAAACCAACCAAATCAAATTAACACGGCGCGCAAATAATTTAAAAAGTCTTTTTCAATTAAGTTCTCGTATGCAAGTGACTCGCCTGCACCTTACAAAAGTTCTAATGCGACCGAAGCGTCGCTATCGACTGCAGTGCTGCGAGTGAGCTTGAGAGAGCGACTGCGCAGCTGCAATGTGTAAATATAGAACAGGCGAGGGAAAAATATGTATAACTAGAGCGAGTATCAAAGCAAATAAACATAATTTGGTGGCAGATGGCCATTGATTTGATTGACATTAATTATAGGTTGGCAAAGTCTTAGAACTTTACATGGGCGTCAAAGCGTTAACAAGGCTGATAAATTCCCAAATCAATACAAACATATAGGAATTTATTTGTTTTTGAATCAGAAGCGAACTGTAGTTTTGTTCACTCATCTGATACAAATATGTACCAGAAAAAATTAAAAAAAAATTTAATCAAACACATCGGTGAAATGAGACGAACCGCTTTCTTTTGCGGCTTATTGTACCATTAAAGAGCTACATCGATTCGATTTGCTTTCGAGATACTTTCACTTATCTGAAACGAAAAGTTTTACCGGTTCGCAACTTGTTTTTACAGGTTTGCAGACCTAATAACTTAGGTGTTTCTTCTACTGATTGTTATCAAAAAATGTGTTTCTATTCTAAAAATATTATTATTTTTCTCTTTTTAAAACTAGAATCTCTTTTGTTTTTAATTAAAAAAGAAGAAAGATTATTAAAAGATATTTTGTACTTCAAATCTCACACTAGGACCAAGGCCAAGGTACACACAATCTGCCCCATTCACACTTAGTTCAACCACTTTCATCACAATAATGCAGTTTTAATGGCACAACAAAATTTTCGCTATTCGGTACTAGCTGGTAGAAAAATTTTATTTTACTTAACTTCGAATTGATTCACATCTGGATACAGGCCTTAAGGTTTTAAAATTGCTTTTGATAGAATTGCTTGCAAACAGATGTAAGTAAGGGCCGCGTTCACCTCTTCCCATCCAAAAAGCCTTTGCATTAGTCAACAAGCAAACAACTCTGTGATACGATCCTTTCGGTTCTAAATATAGCGGTTCTCCATTATAGGATGTTGCATTGTAGTGCGATAGCATCTCCGATACGCCAAACATGTAAATCGATATTCGAATATAAGGAGATGCGCGCGCGCAACCGTTTTAAACAGTGGCGCCATCCATGGCTCAAGCTAGGATTTGAATTTCAAGGCCTATTCGGGGGGCGGCTATTTAATGAGAGAGGCGGATTTAAGATTTGGCATCTTGCTCCCACTCGAGGGTTATAGGAAGTGAAAGCTAATTAGGAGGGAGGAAGTCGGCAGAATGTTGATGTTGTCCTCCCACCTAGGAGTGTGGAGTGAGTAGGTCAGGGCCAAATTGAAATCGGAACGAAGGCATATAGGGGGACAATTTTGGTTGCCAAGGGACAGTTGGTTCGCTAAATTGACCAGGCGCAGGCAGCGGTGACCAGTTTAAAATTTTCAAATAAAGAAAAAAAAAACTAGTCACTCCGTGCACGGTATATATATATAAAAATTTTTTTTATTCAAAGTGTTAGTTTACAAAAAAGGAAAGTTGTTAAAAAAAATATATAAAAAGAAATTTTTATTCAAAGTTTTGGCCCAAAAATCCACTCAATATCCTTACGCAGACCCGGGAAGCCAGTTCATCCTTGGGAATTCTAGTGAGGGGGAGATTTCCACACGCCTTCCGCTTTGCTCGGGTAACAAGTGATCCCACTACTAACCTCTCCGTGGTCTTCCGAGAGGCATCATTCAGGCCACACCGTTCCTACATCCAAGAGACGCTGCAAGAAGGAGGAAGGATAATTAGAGTGAGTCCGTTCCAATCCAAATAGTTTTCGCCCTGCTTAGGCAGCCCCAATATTTATTATTTATTATATTTATTTAAATATTCTATTTATTTAAAAAAATATCCTTGTGAAGCTCCAATTTTCCCTGATCTGCCCTTTATTTAGACATATACATATATTTATACACTTACATCTATTTTAATCCCGTCCCAATCTTTCCATTGCACTATGTTGAATTTGACCCGTTTCCGTGACCAAAATTAAAATTTTTGAAATTAACAAGATTTTTCACTGCAGGTTTCTTATATAATTATGGTTATGACTATAGGAAGGTATTTTAGAAAAGTGGGCGGTCAACGCCCCCCTACGCCCACAGAAATCGGAAAAAAACGAAAATTTAAAGCAATTATAAAGTTAGAGACCCCAATTTTGGAACACAGAATGAATGTCCTATTTCAAATGTGTCCTGCAAATTTGGTCCAGATCGCATAATAAATATAGAAGTTATTCAATAAGAAAAAATTTTTTTTGATGTATTATTTTATGTATTCATTTTCAACTTCATCAATTTCATTATTATTATAAAAAAAATATGTATTGTCGTCTTCCATTGCGTCGATATCATTTGCAGACTCATCTGCAGATTCAACTTCACAAGCCAACAGCTGGATGACTTCTACTGGCAAAGCAAGTCTCTTATGTTTTTAGATCCGCCTTTTTAAATTTAAGGATGACAGTATGGGGTCGGAAGTATCCATTGCTCTGTGAAAAACGTCTGTAAGGTTGTTAATTCGGCTGTTTTTCCTTGCATGGTGTAGTCTGTCGGATTTAAATATTTTATTTCTGGATTCAGCTGCTTCTTCACCAAAATAACCGACTGGAAGAACAGTGTTTTCCAATATAACTCCTGAGTGGTCAAGAATCTTGTGGACCGTCGCTGTCATTGGTAGCCATGGATATTTGTCAATTATTAGGTGACCAGTTTGATGGCAAAGTTCTTCAAATTTTTCGGCATTTATTGGCAGCTGACAGTATTATGATATAAGTATATTCCTCATGTTTAAAATAAGGTGTGTATCGACGCCAGTTATTTCTGCGAAAGCTTCATATTCGCTGAATGCACGGCGTGCTGTATTCCAAACATTTGTGCTTCCGAATCCTCCTTGTTTTGGTTGGTCAACTTTCAGGGACAGGTTTTCCCAAAACATTCGCTGAAAATTTTTTTTTTTTTTGCAACACAATGCTTTTATCGTCTTGGCTTGAAATTCGCTATTTCTTCACATCCATTTTATACCCAGCATGAAGTACGAATTCAAAAAACCTAATCCAACAATGTAATGGACTTAAACCGTATTTTAGATTGTGGAGAATGGGAACAAATTTAATGCACTTAAAATTTTTGTTACCAAAAAAATCTTTAAGAAACTCCAATTTTAGCGGTCTGCAAAAACGTATACTCTGCGGAGTTTGATTGTTCCAAAATATATTGCCGGTCGAATCGATCAGACGAAGAGGCATAACTGTCGTGGCAAAACAGTGAAGAGTCTGCATCTTGGGACTGGCCGTTAGTGTAAGCCTGATTATAGTTAGCTTGTCCCGTGCTGCCATCAAAGCCATAACTCAATATCAATTTGGCAGATTAAAAGTCAGACTGCTGGATGTTCAGTGCCGTTGCAATAGCCTCTTTTTGATAATCCACTATTCGACTTGTTGTGTGATTCAATAGGTCTTGCAAATAAACTTTTGCTACGGTGTCGGTTACAATAACATTGGCTGGTCGGCAGTCCTTTCTCTTTTTACTTACATCATGATAATTGGAATATATATCAGCTTTTCTGCATTTTGCATCCTCTCGAATTGCGCAATATTGTTCAGTTGTGAAACCTTGATCCAGAATCAAAGCCAAAGCCTCTTCAGCGGAAGATCGCAAAGGCTGTACCACGGGCTTGTTTATCATTTTGCGAATAGTGACGGCTTTTCCAGCAAGATCAACTAGCCCGCGCCTACGAGCAGCTATGCTTGCCGCTTGAGTCAGTAATCTTGCGTTATGTTTTTGTCCCGCGGAGAGGTCGGCTGCTTGCTTTCTTTGAGCTCTTCTACCTTTTATATTGAATGTCATTTTTGGACGTCCATATAACCTTCCATCCAATTTGAATATGTCTTTTTGAACCTTTCCACCTTCCTACAGCATTTTTGCCAATTTCGCCATAAATTTGCAGAAAAATTTCGGACTTTATCTTTTAAATAACGATGATTTTCTTCCAAAACGCTTCCATCAATTTTGTCACTAATAAAAGTGTATATAGCATTTTGTTTCTCACAAAAGCTCCTTTGTTTACGCCACACTTCTAGCAGATCTGCATTGCTGATTAAGATCTTGCTTCCTAATAAATAAAATAACGCAAATATTCGCAAAAAGCGCACAATGTGCTTACTAGTTCTGAATTCAGAATTGACAACTCAACAACATGTATATAGACACTCACTGAAATAATTTGAAATTTGTTTTTTAAACTATTTGGAAAGTTCAACTTTCTTTCCAAAAGTGACAAGGGGACACGCTAAATTGTTAGAAACAAATTGTTAGAAAAATACGAACGAAACACGCAACATATTAGTATCAACACATAGTACTAACCTGAAGAATTAATATTAATTTTGAAAACATCAGCCTGGAGTGAGCCGTCCGCAGGTCTCCTGTATTAGGGCAGCCAGATGGAGAAGATATGTAAGCATCTGCTGCATGGGAGGGTGGGGACGTTGCCGGCGGAAACATCTATGCCAAAATCGTCTTAGTCTGTTAGGTGGCGCTTGGTTTTTTTTTGTATAAGGGATTCCTGTAGTTTGAAGTAGTTGGCAGTTTTTTTTTTTTTTGTTCGTTGGTGAGAGTCGTTTATTGTGGTGATTGTGCGCGCTGTGGGCTTGGGATGAATCCTGCCCTGGGATGGGACTAAACTAGCCGGTGCCAGCCCTGGAAACCAAAGCAGCGTCGTAACAAGGATCTCAAAAATGTAAATAAAAGTAGTTCGAAATTTTAGTCGGTAAATTCCGTACAACTATTTTGGTTTGAATCCCTTTGCAATTGTTGGGTAATTTTTTTTTTGTGCAGTATACATCAGACAACGTCTTCGAGTGATTGCAAATCGTTCATAAACAATTATCATTCGAATAAACTTGCCGTTTAAACGATTAAACTTGCACACATACTCATGTTTGCTGTTGAGTTTCAATTTTACTGGCGCTCTGATTTGATGAAAAAGAGCAAGAAAGAACACAAAAATGTGATTGGGTTGGTGAGCGCGAAAGTCGATTTACTTGCAAACATTGGTTGTGTTCAGCAGATCAATTATTCATTTTCAATGATCTTTCTGCTGAACTCCACTGATACGGTATCATGACAGCCAATTTGGTGTATCATGATGGAGGAGCATGTATCGAGGAAATAGTGTATATGTATATGTTGCGGCGCTCACGTCTCTAAGAGAGGGAGAGCGAGTTATGTGCGCATGGAAACAGTGACCCCACGCTTAGCCATTATGCTGACTAGGCGCTTTCCCATTAATGTATGTGGTCAAATTACTCCACTTGGTTTACGTAAACATTGCAGCAAAGTGCTACAATGTGTTTCACGGCGTTTTTAATGCATAACGCTGCGTACAGTGTGCATTCTGATAAGTGCGCATACTACTTCCCTCCTTAAAAAATAACGTAATTCGCGAAGTTATTTTAGTATTCAGTATTTAATTTTTTATATAGTGTTTATAAAATATAGTGTATATTTTTGTGTATGTAATATATAAAATTGTTGGAATAAAATTTTTGTGTAATTATTATATGTATTATTATTTTTTTTTTTTTTGTTCTTCTTTTTTTTTTTTTTAAATTCTGTTCTTTCTTCGTTTTTTTTTTTTTTGTATTGTTTCATATCATTTACATTTGTTCCAAGATCAGACCACTTTTTATATATTTCCCTCAGATTTTTAGTTATTAAACATTTTTAAACCAAGTCCTTATGTACTTTCTGTTTTTTCTGTTTGCTATCTCTAATTAAAATATTATCATTATCTTCTACTTTTTCTACTGTAAAGGGTCCTAGATACGTAGGATCTAACTTATGACCTGTTTCGTTTTTTAGCAAAACTTTATCTCCTACTGATATATCTACGTTCCTACACTTATCGTAGATTTCTTTTATTTTTTTCGCTTATGTTCTTCTAACATTATTCTAGCCTTTATATGCTAATTCTAATCTGTATTTGCTTTCCTTAGCATAATCATCTATATTATATATAGGTTCTATATTGTTTATGCTATTAAAATGTTTTGGCAAGTTACTTGTTTTACCAAAGACGAGTTCGTATGGACAATACTTATGTGTCATAGGATTTGAGTCGTATTGAAACAGTATACGAAATATTGAAGCCATACGTCCCAATCAGTTTTATCAACCGATATATATGAACGTATGTATTCGTTAAAAGTTCGGTGGCTTCTTTCGACTGTTCCAACTGTCTGGTGGTGGTGTGCAGTTGATGTTATATTGTTTATTTTTAGGTATTTGCACAAATCATTAATTATTGAATTTTTATATTCTGTTCCCATGTCCGTAATGAACGTCTTCATCGGACCGTACTTCAGAATAAATGATTCAAATATTGCCTTAGCAACAGTACTTGCATTTTTTATTTGGAATTGGAATCGCAACTAAATATTTAGTCAAGTCACATATTAAGGTGACTGCGTATTCGTTTCCATTATCTGACTTGGGTAGCGGACCAATAGTGTCTACTATAACCCTGTCGAAAATATTTACTGGTGTTTCAGTAATTGTTAAAGGAGTTTTTATATTTGTTGTCACTTTTGATTTTTGACATTTTTGACATTTCCGTATGTACTCAGTGTAGGCATACCTGTTAAGTTGCCATTAGAATTACTAGTCAATTAAATTATTTTTGGAAAATAGTCGTAGTGATTATATAGTTTGCTACGATTATTTAATGATTACGATTAGAAATATCAGGCCAATGCAATTACTATAAATTATTAAAAATAATTATTAATACGGAAAATAATGGAAAAATAATCGTGTCATTATTTTCCATTATTTTCCATTATTTCCATTATTTTCCATTATTTCCATTATTTTCCATTACTATTATTTCATATTTTCCATTATTTCGACTATTTGAGACTATTTTGGAGAGAAACAAATTATTTTCAGCATCACATTTAATAACAATTAAATTAAACACAAACATTGTGCGTTATTCTGGGTTTGCCTTCAAAACAATATCCCGAACTTTTTCTTCTTCGTTACACTCCGGTTCAGTTTGTGCAAAACCTTCACCCATTTCATTGATATACAAAACTTCAATTACATGAAAATTCACAAAATTCACTCAAACAAAAACCACTTCAAACTTAAACTCAATGATAAGTTGTCACAGATTTTCCATATTTTGTATGAAGTGCTAGTGTTCTTTCAGATGAACAGATAGATCAAGAATATATATATATATTATGGGGCCAGAGATGCTTACTTCCGCTGTACACAACCATTATACTCTTTTTTCATAAAGTGCGCGGGTGGCTGCAAAGCTTTGCACTTTGTAAAGAAACATTGTTGTTATTAAATGTGATGCTGAAAATAATTTGCTTTCTCAAAATAGTCTCAAATAGTCAAAATAATGGAAAATAATGGAAATAATGGAAAATAATTGGAAATAATGGAAAATAATGGAAAATAATGGAAAATAATGGAAAATAATGGAAACGATTATTTTCCATTATTTTCCATTATTTTCAATTATTTTTAATAAATTTATGGTAATTTTCCATTATTTTTCCATTATTTCTAATCGTAATCATTAAATAATTGTGTGAAACCGAAAATAGTCGCAATTAATCATTATTTCAACTTTAAAACAAAAAATAATCTAATTACTAATACTCACAATTAATAATCATTATTTAACAGGTATGCTCAGTAATATCCCCGAGTCATGCCTTTCCAAAATAATGTCTTTTGACCTGGCCAAGGTTTTTATAATGCTAAGGTGACCTCCTTGTATTGGATCATCATGTAATGTAGACAATATAGCTTCTTTTTTTCTTTTCATTTTCTATTTTAGGGTCACCGGGTTGAGTAGCGCTACCTCAATGATTTTAGTGTTTTATTGCCCATTTGTTTAAAATTATCAATTGAAACTTGTTCAAAGATATTTTCCCACGGTGCCGTTTGAGTTGGCTGATTTGATGTATACCGGCCTGCATTTCAAGCCTTTGGAAGAACTGACCTAAGTCTAGAATTCCATTAGTATATAAATCGCTAACATCATATCTTGCATTAATTTTTTTTCCATGTTTGAAAAAACATAGCATATTTTTTACATGCAAGGTCACTACTTTTCGTACTTCGTCATTGTTGATGACTTCATATACGTTGGGCTTTGAAGCTTTTTCTATAGATTGCCTAGGCAATTCTATTTGATCTTTCCCTGCGCAGGATTTTTGTCTACTTTGGTATCTTGTAGTGACTTTCATTATATTTCTGTTGATTGCTTGTAGCTCTGTGATGGTTATTCTTGATAACGCATCAGCTACAAAATTGTCTTTTCCCTTTAGATATTCAACTGTAAAATTATATTCTCTAATTCAAGTCGCATTCGCGTAAGTTTGGAACTGGGATTTACCATTGAAAAATAGGTACGTAAGTGCTCAAAGATCTGTTTTGACAGTGAAGTGTCTGCCATAAATGTATGGTCTAAAATGAGTTATTGCCCAATGAATTGCTGCCAATTTTTGTTCTGTTGTGCTTTTATTACTTTCCCACCCTTAGTAAACGCTCTTGATGCATACGCAACTGGGAGTTGGAGTCCATTTTGTTTTGAGTTAAAACTGCTCCACAAGCTTGTTTACTTGCATCTGTTATTATGCAAAACTCTTTGGTGAAATCTGGGGTATTGCAATAAGTTTGGATTTATTATGCCGATTTGAGATGTTCAAAGGCATGCTGGCAAATCAGCTGTCCACTGAATTTAACATCTTTTTTACATAATCTTGTTATGTGGCGAGTATTGGCAAAGTTTTGGATAAAACGTCTATAGTACTTTGTAAAATGCAACGAATCGTCTAGCGCTGTCCGCATCATGTGGACTGGGTAATTTTTGATGACGTCGTATTTTTTTGTCATCTGGCAAGATTCCTTTAGCTCCAGTACTTGTGTCCCAAAATGGATTCGTGCATGAAAAATGAACATTTTTTCAGGGATGTAACTTTAGGCTTATTCTCTACATTTCTCAAAACATCGGTTAAGTTTTTTAAGCATATGTTTTTCGGAACAACCAATGACTATTAAATCATCCATATAAAGAAAAGCTTGAGATGGTTCTAGTCCGGAGAATGCAATAGTCATCATTCTCTGAATGAATTTGGTGCTATTTTTAGACCAAATGGTAGACGCGTGAAGCGATATGAACCATTGTTTGTTGAAAAGATCGTTATATCTTCTTGAACTTTTTCAAGTTCAATTTGATGAAAACCAGACATTAAGTCTAGGCATGAAAAATATTTCGCTCTTCCTAGTTGGATCTAAAATATCATCAATTCTAGGTAATGGAAATTTATCAGACAACAGTTTTTTATTAATCTGACGATAGTCAATTACTAATCGCCATTTCTTCTTTTCAGTATCGGGAAGAGATTTTTTTCGAACTAAAAAAAAGCGGTTGTTATACGGTGATACAGACGGTCTCGACTAATTTATTGTCGATTAATTTTTGTACCTGTTCTTGTATTTCGTCTATCTGACTATGAGGATTTCGTAATTTTTTTTATGTATACTGGTTCATCATCATTCAATCTTAGTTTTGGTTTGTAGAAATTGTTTGTTGTTATTGATCCGGTTTCAAGTCCGAATACATCACATATTCAGTGCATAAATCTGTTAGTTGTGACTTGAATTAGGTGGAAAGTTTTTTGCTAATTGGAATGAAGTTTTTGTTCTTTCATCGGAATTAATGGAACTATATCGTAGTTCGAAAGTGATTCATATTGCAAATTTTTTATATTCACTATTTGATCTGTACTGGTTGTATTTAGTAATCGGACAAATGCATTTTTGGTTGTAGCAATAGTATTTGCAACATAAATGCCAGTTTGAATTTGGTTGGGAATTAATACGTATCTTCATTTGAGGATATATGTATTTTTCGGACTACTTGAGATCTTGCTGGTAGAATTATTGAGTTATTACCAGAACTGTATGTTATTGGAACAGGGAATTGAGAATTTTAAGTTATTTGGTCTCATTATAAGCCAGTCTTCTGTTGGTTTGAAGTCTAATTGACAATTGAATTTTTTATGAAATCGATGCCTATTATTCCATCACATGGTATTGGAAAATGTAAGTCTACTATATGAAAATCGTGTGGAATTATGTATTTGTCTGTCTGTATCTCGAGTGGAGTTAATCCTTTGGATTGAATTAGTTCTTGGCCTATGCCTTGAATACTAATTTTATTGTTTTCCTGAATATCATGAAAGATATCAGAATTTTCTTTAAAAGAGAAATGTCTGCACCTGTGTCTATTAAAAAGACAAGTTTTTATTTGTTTCTACATTAGTAAAATTTACGAATATGTTTTGGCTAAGATTGATGGTGTGAACCTTATGGTTTTTTACTGTTGTCCATCTAAAGGTTGTTGGGAGTTTCCCGAGTTATTCTGGGCTACTCTTACATTGTTTCGGTTATTATTGTTGTTATTATTTTGGCCTCTATTGGAATTATTATTATTTCCATTGGCATTGCCTCGGCCTCCACGGTAATTGTTGTTACCGTTGTTATTGTAGTTATTTCTGTTTTGGTAGCTGCCATTGCCTCTACCACGATAATTTCCTCAGTTGTTTCCTCTATAGTTATTACCACGGTAGTTATTACCACGGTAGCTGTTACCTCTTGGGAATACATTACTGTATTCACACTACCGGTAACTCTGGTACTGGTACGGATGCAGGCGCTGACGGCTGCATCCATTGTTGTACAGAAACCAGATTCTAAAATCGTTTTGACACTTTCATGATCGGTTTTCTTAATCATTGTATTAAGGCCTCGCTGTGCTGAGTGTCTGCATTTTCAGCGGGTGCTTGGTCCATGTAAGTGATTCAAGAAGTTGTCGCAAAATTTTCAACCTCATTTGTAAACTGGGTAGCTGTTTTACCTTTTTGGGTAAGTGTAGCCATTTTGCTTTTATGTTAGCGGGTGTTTCACCGACTACTACGGTCTGTGTTTTGTTATTATCCCTTCTATTGTAGTCTCATTTCTGATCTTGTTAAGGGTTGTGCCAGTTACTTTAGATTTAATCACTTCAATTGCAAGTGCCTCATTATTTTCCTTAGTCAGGTTTACTATCCTTAGGGCGGTTAAGAATTTCTCAAGATGAATTTTCTTTCCGTCAAAATCAGGTATTGTTTGGGCAATTTCCTGATGTATGCCCTCTGCAAGGTACGTTCTACTATATTGATATATTTTGTCTCTTCCTCGTTTGAATTTGAGTCAGATTCTATCAATTTCTTCTGTTATTTCTTCTGCTATTTCAGGTAATAATATTACTGCAGGAATTGTTAGATCGTGTAGATCTTTTTCTTTTATATCTATGTTTTCGTTATCTTCTATCTGATTCGTCGTCTTCTGTTAAGACGTTTTCCTGATCTGTTACTTCTAATTCTTCCCTATGTTCTATGGTCAAAGGGTGTGTTTAAGATAATCGGGGCTGAAATATTTAAATTATACTTATCCCTGATTGTTAGTAAATTCGATCGTAATCCAATTAATAACTTTGATATTTTAGACCAGTTCGCCTGGCTTATATTATCTTTGTTTTCATGAACTAATATTCTTGTCTCATTGAAGGATTCGACAAGTATTTGAGCATGTTTATTTATTGTGTCTTTCTGTATAGCTCTATTTTGGCTTAAACATTTGTAAGACTTGTCAAAGGTATTTTTATTTTGTGGATTTGGGTTTTCAAATGCTCCCATTCCATATTTAATTAAGCTTTTCTCATTTTATATTGTTCATGTCTCATTTGGTAATTATGTTTTTGAATTTTTTATTTTATTTTTTTTTTGAAAATTTTGTTTTGGATATACCCTTAATTAATAATCGTCGTTTGAGCGAAAAAAAAATTTTTTTTTTTTAGGACTTATCTAAGTCACTAGCATGGCTTATGGCCTCTTTTTGGATATACATTTATTGTGCATCTTATATGCTTTAAAAAGGATATAGGCACACATTATTATAAAGCATTTTTTGATTATTATCAAAGTGAGAAATCTAAATCTTTGTTATAGGTTTATTCATTTAACTTTACAGTTTGAAAATTTGTATGTCTTGCCTGCGATTGCTTTTTGTTTTCCTTTTCCTTTTTTTTTTTTTTATTTAATGTTTATAACTGAAAATGGCTTGACGCCTCCCGTACTTGCTTTTTGGAGTTTGTCAGTTTTATTAATGTATACTGACATGCTGGTGTCATGTGGGCCTCTACAGTCTCCTACAAACTGCTTTTAAGTTGGGGGATCAGCTTCTCTGTGGAGTGGTTTTGTTTTAGGATATGCTTTTGATATGGATTTAATTTGGGAGTTTTCGAATGTAGGAGTTTGTTTTTGTTTATTTTGTATTTGTTGCTTTAAAAATAATGCTCTCGTGGAGTTCACAGGCATCCTCCCATTTTTGATTTTCATTCAATGCCTTTTTATTTCGGCAATTCTTTTTTAAAAAAAAAAAAAAGATTTTTTACCCTTATGAGGTTTCATACTTAGTAATTTTTGAACAAAACACCTAGCATTCTCACTCTGCTCAAGTCTTTGAATTTTGTGTTTGCATATCTTCCTTCCTTCTGGGTTGTTTTTTGTGTTTTTTCTTCCTTCCTTTTCCTTCTGGGTTGTTTTTGTGTTTTCTTCCTTCCTTCCTTCTAGTGTGGCCTCCCAGGCTCTACGTCACGATCGCCATGTAAGTCGAAATGTAAGTCCGCAGTAATCCATAATGTCCAAATAAGTATCTGTCTTCAATTGGTTTGTGGTTTATTTTTTAACTTTGGTGCCCCTTTGTGCCTCGATCTTTATTCCCCACAAGCTTATGCATAATCATTATTACAAATTCTTAAGAGTGGGTTTACTAAGGCTAAGAACTGCGCTGTCAGAGACGCTG
>JAEIFV010001392.1:0-38119 GCA_018904265.1 Lordiphosa collinella
TAAACCAGCGATGTCCAAAATTTGAAAAGGCAGCCACGCGTGGTTGGCAAGCCAAATTCTGCCAGCGTCGCAGCGGAGACATGTATAGAGAGAGAGAATATGTGTATTCTAAAAATCAGTTGTGTCCAAACTCACACAATCGGGGGTGTCCTGGAAATCTCTAGAGATTTTGTCTTCGGTTGGTTTGCAAATCTTTCGAAAAATCCGTCGGTGTCCCAGAACATCATTTCATTTTCTTAGTGGGAAAGAGAATTGGTCCAATTGGGCACATAATAATTGTCCATCTCACAAAACAGGATTGCATCACGCACAAAAAAATTTCCCATATAAATTTCCCTTATTGGTTTTGAATTAAAATGATGTTAAACGGAAATCTGTTAGCTGTGGCATAAGTGTTACATTTCATACTAATTTTATAACTTAAATTAAAGTCGCATTACCCAAAATTAAAACGAAAAATTTAAAATTATTTTCGCGCCAATCATAAAGCAACATTTTCCTTCCTTTGGCTCGCTTGTTGTTGACAAATTTCCCATGCGGCGCTACTGAGGAGGTAGATGGCGCCACTGGTACGACGGTTTTGGCCGATATGGCAGCCTTCGGTTGGTTTTGCGAAAAAATTATTAAAAAGCAAATTTCAATATTAAATCAAATAAATCATGTTATTTATTTGATGCAGCCTATCCAGTAAACTAATGTAGTTTAGATTTCCAAAACTAGTTTTGCTTATCAAAATAGTTTTAGCGGTGAATTTAGCAAAATCTCTACCCAAATCACTAGTGATTTGAAACCAACCGAAAGAGATTTCTAGGACACCGAGAATTGGTTTTGGGTTGGAATTTGGTTGGAAGAGATTTCTGGGACACCGCCGAATAAAAGCGTTTGTTTGTGTGCGAAGCAAAGGCAAGGTGACGTTTTACTGCTTTACACTGAAAAAATAAAATGCGTGCGATGTAAACTTAACACAAACTAAATTTTAGTTTGTTTGAATCACACGCAATTTTTCAGTGTAAAGCATAAAACGTCACCTTGCATTTTCTTTCGCTGCTTCGCACACAAGCAAACGCTTTCATTGTGTGAGCTTGGACACCACTGATCTAAGCCGACAGCAGTGGGCACCTGTACGTACCTTACTGCGCATCTTAAGCCAAGAATTCATCTTTTGAATGGGGAAGCTTTTCTTTACCCAATCTCACCACAACCAGGGCTGAATACCCAATAAATTTATACGAAACTCCTAGGGTTGTCGATTATTTAAAAAAAATAGGGGAAAGTTAACTTCGGCTCGGCCGAAGTTTTGTATACCCTTGCAGCTTCCATTGAAAACAAAAAAGTTTTCTAAGACTACTTTTTGGACCTTACTTTTCTATGGGATCTATACTATATAGATGTCTGATTTCAAGAAAAATTTGGTGAAATCTTGGAAAAGCATAATACACTGTTAATTACGAAATTTGGAGGCGATCCCATTTAAAACTAAAAAGTTTTTCTCACTAGAACTTCTAGTTATCCGATTTTGATAAAACTTTGTAGAAATATGTTTAAGTTTTTAAAATAAGAATATGCCAATAAAAAGACGTTTTCATTAAAACAAAAAGCTTTTCTCACTAGAACTAGTTTTTCGACCTTTCGTTCCTATGGGAGCTATATGTTATAGTCATCCGATTTCGACCAAACTTTGCAGAATTGTGTAAAATCATTTAAAATAAGTCTATGCCAATGATAAGGACGTTTTCATTAAAAACAAAAAAGTTTTTCTAACTAGAACTAGTTTTTCGGCCGATCGTTCCTTTGGAAGCTATATGCTATAGTCATCCGGATTCGACCAAACTTTGTGAAATCATGGGAAAGAATAGTAAACTAAGAAATACGTACTTTGGAGGCGTTTCCATTAAAAACAAAAAAGTTTTTTCTCTTTAAGACTAGTTTTTAAACCGATCGTTCCTTTGCTATAGTCATACGATCCGGCCGGTTCCGACAAATGCGCAGCGTATTTGTACCAAAAGACTTCGTGCAAAGTTTGGTGAGGATAGCTTTAAAACTGACGGAGGAGATAGCATAGAAATAGGCAGACGGACAGACGGACTCAGTACTCAGTATTAAGTACTCGATATTAAGAACTCAATACTCAGTACTTGATTCTAAGTACTCGAGACTTATTACTCAATACCAAGCACTCGATACTCAGTACCCGACTCTAAGTATTCGATACTTAATACTCGATACTAAGTACTCGACACTTATTATTCGATTCCAAGTTCTCGATTTAAAGTATTTAATACTAAGTATTAGAGACTAAATATTCGGTACTTAGTATTCGATTCGAAATATTCTGGGTGTTTCTTTTTGTCATTGGGCGGGTTCACCAGCACACACCAATCATCTAACATAAATCAACAATCAAAAAAGTATTTGGCTGCTGGTGAACGGTTTTTGATGAGATTTGCAGCCAACAAAATTATCGATATTTTTTATTGGCGGAAGTTTCGAACTTTTGACTGCAAATAACAAAAATAATAAAATATGAATAACATAAAGTACAATCCATTACATTGGATGTGACTGTCCCCAAAAACTCCGATATGGCGAAATTTCGACCCATTCGGTGGCGACTTGGCTACTTGTTAGCGAAGAAGAGAACGTCTGGCAGATGCTCTCCATTGAGGAGTTTCATGCGGCCAGGTTTGAGGAATCAACTGGGGGGCCTTCTTGCATTTTCATGATGGACTTAGAGAAAAGCTCTTTCCCAACCGATTTAGATGAGATGCACAGCAGGAACACTCGAGACCATTGTGCAGTTTGCGGGAGGACCTGGGAGCTTATCTAGTGCAGGAGGATTGGCCGTGTGCCATTGAGGTGATCAATAAGTTCCAGCAGCAGCGTCTACCAATTGTGAAGATGTGCAGCTCTGGATCATGCTGTCATGCCATACCGGAGTAGGCACAAGTCATAGACAACTAGGTGAAGCGAGTCATCTTTAGGGCAGAGCAGGGCAAGCGGGTTCCGGTGGCGTGGCAGACTTGCGAGACGTATTTAAAGCTGCAAATGGGACGTAGTGAATGGGACGGGGTGGGCGTGGTTGAGGGCACTTAAGAACATTGGCTATTCCATTGAAGGCTTTTGGTATGTCGAAACGGTCACCTACTGATGAGAAGGACTCCCGTTTTGCCAACATTTAAACTGCAAGAAGCAAAGACGATTCCTTGCCCATTTTGTTTTAATTTTCACAAAATTTATTCTTTGTTTATTGCTGTCAGCAGTTTGCTATCGATAACAAACACAAAATCAAATCAATCTAACAAAGAAAAACTTTGATGGATTTACATCTAACACAATCACGAAAATGAGCAATTTTTTTGGCGCCACATGCTCTGTTTGCTTACATAATATTGAAATCTTCTTATTAATGTTAATGCTCTGTTAACTAACATAAGGGAAGGCTATACAACATTAATGTCCCTGAGAAACGGGTATATCGAAGTTGGGCAGGAACGAATTTAACTAAAACTCTCGTTTTATTTAAAACTGTTTCGGAATATATTACTACATATTCAAACTATATCTTGCTATCGCCGAAAATTGGTTAAGAAATGGAGGTTCAAATTATAATATGGAACTCAAACAGATCAGTTTTATTTTCAATAAATAATCACCGGCAGCACTTAAAACATATCGTGTGACGCCATACTTAACAGTTATCAGTTAAATACAAATTTGGAAAATATTCAAAAACATTTAAACACATTCTATTTGTGAAAGCTGTTATAGAAGCAAGTACTTGCGTTATCAGCTGCTAGTTTGTGTTAATGTTCTAAAACTTTTACTTATTACAGCTCCATTAAACGCGAATAATGCATGATCTTTGTAATGAGCCTGTCATGATGTAATTGCAACTGTTGAGCGAAACTGTAGCGACTGATAATGGAATAAGCTTTCATTTGGAAGTCAGTTGACGGTACAACTTAAAATAGAGTCTTTATTACAGTCACTTTTTCTGTTGCACATATTGTGATCGACTCTTACAGATTGTTTTTACTTATGGAGAGCTATACAATGTAATGTAAAATGGCTTGACACAGCCCCAGAGGGCCAAAGCCGAGCTCCGCTCAATCTCTTGGCTTGTAATTTTCGGCACAAAGAAAAGGACCTACAGTTTAACGCCGAATCCGAACGGCAGTTTGAGAAGCTTTTTCATGGCTAATTACTACAAAGCTGGCGCCAAAAGCAGTGAGGGTGACCGGGTGTGTAAGTTTATTCAAAGAAAAAACTTTTCATTAGATGTTCCGAGGCGGGATCGAACCCACGACCTCTTGCACAGCGATGGCTGATCTAGTGTAGCTTAACTGTGAATAAACCTTTTTTTATGAACGGTTCCTTGTCGTTTCTAACGGTGCTTGTGTTATTAGCTCAAGCTTAAACAAGCACGAAATCAAGTCAGTTTGCATAAGAGGGAAAAAAGTCAGTTTTTTCGTTGAACAAAATAAGTGTCTGTGTTTCCACTGTTTAACGTATGTCGTCTGTAAAGTGGTTACAACATGATTCTTAGCCTGAATACAACATAAACCATGATTTCATTTGATGATGAAGATAATTGTGTACACCATTTATGTACTTGACTTTTAGTTTCGTTCTTTATTGACATTTATGGGGATTGGTTATGCAAAAATTTGTTCTGTTTTTGCTATTTACCTTCTTGACAATAACATTCGAGTTCGGACATCTATATAGTATAGCTGGTCATAGAAAAGTAGAGTCTAAAAAGTAGTCTTATACAAGATTTTCTCAGGACTGCGTTAATAGCCAATAAACAGGTTTTTGTATGGGAAAAAGCGTGCTCTTAACGCATAACGCACTCCTAGTGTAAATGGCCTATAAGTTAGAAAAGGTTTTGTGGCACTTATTTATTTACTAGCTGAATACGCGGCGGGGTCTGGGCCTTTGCATTATGAGAATATGCCTAAAATTTTCAGCTGAATGCAAATCTATATTAACACACACAAAATTTCCAGTTTATAGCTTAACGTAATTTTGAAATTTGGTGAACGTCTAAAACACTCATTATAAGCCTTAAGATCACTTTTCCAATCAAATGGTGTGGACCTGAACCACTTCTGTAGTAGTTCAATTGGATGGTTCGGAGCTGCCTAAGTTCTTAGCTTAAATGATTTCTGAGATATGGCTCAAAACTTCATTTGAATCGATTCCATTTTTTTCAGCATTCAAACTGGTTCTGAACCAGCAAAATATCCAACTTTACATATTCAACCTACAGACTAAAGATTAAGTTCCTATCTTAAACAGTATCCAACTTCACATTTTCAACCTACAGACCAAATATCAAGTTCCTATCTTAAACAGCTTTTGAGACATGGTTCTGAGCCATTGTTGAAACGGATTTGAACCAGTAAAGTATTCCAACTCCACATTTCCAACGTAAAGACAAGTTTTAAAGTTAGTAGCTTAAATGACTTCGGAAATATATCTCCAAACAACTTTTGAACCTGTTCGAAATCGGTTCTGAACCACTTTTGGACCAGTTCGAAACCGGTTTTAAACTATTAAAATATCAAACTTCATAATACCAACCTATATACCAAATTTAAATTTCGTATCAGAAATAGCTTCTAAAATATGGCTCTAACTTACTTTTGAACCGGTTCGAAATCGGTTCTTAACCAGTAAAATAACCTAACTCTATATTTCAACCAACAAACCAAATTTTAAATTGGTAACTTAAACAACTTCTGAGATATGGCTCTGAACTACTTTTGAACCGGTACGAAACCGGATCTGAGCCAATAAAATGTAAAACTCCATAATACCAGCCTATTTAAATAACTTTTAGTTCGCAGCGTCAATATGTTCTAAGATATGGCTCTGAACCAGAATTAATCCAGTTCCATATATGAACCAATTCAAAATCGGTTTTGAACCAATAAAATATCCAACTCCATATTTATACCCTGGATATTATAAAATTGTCCGGATGTTTTAAGCTTGAAGCATATAAGGAAGCATCTCCGACCACATAAAGAATATATATTCTTGATCAGCATGACGAGCTGAGTTGATTTAGCCTTGTCGTCTGTCGTCCGTCCGTCCGTCGTCCGTGTCTGTTTCTATGCTATCTCCTCCGTCAGTTTTAAAGCTATCCTCACCAAACTTTGCACGAAGTCTTTTGGTACAAATACGCTGCACATTTGTCGGAACCGGCCGGATCGGATGACTATAGCATATAGCTGCCATAGGAACGATCGGTCGAAAAACTAGTCTTAGTGAGAAAAACTTTTTTGTTTTTAATGGAAACGCCTCCAAAGTACGTATTTCTAAGTTTACTATCCTTTCCCATGATTTCACTAAGTTTGGTCGAAATCGGATGACTATAGCATATAGCTGCCATAGGAACGATCGGTCGAAAAACTAGTTCTAGTGAGAAAAACTTTTTTGTTTATAATGAAAACGTCCTTTTCATTGCATATTTTATTTTATATACTTTTACATAATTCTACAAAGTTTGGTCGAAATCGGATGACTATAGCATATAGCTGCGGTATGAATGATCGGTCGAAAAATAAGTTCTAGTGAGAAAAACTTTTTTGTTTCAAATGGGATCGCCTCCAAATTTCGTAATTAACAGTTCGTTGTGCTTTTCCATGATTGCACCAAGTTTGGTCGAATGATTTGTAGCTCCCTTAGAAAAATAAGTTCGAAAAGTAGTCTTAGGTAGAAAAACCGTCTTTTTATTGTTTTTCACTTTGTATGGGAGCTACATCTAAAAGTACGTTTTATGAACTCGCCATTTTAGATTCCTCATAAGACTCTTTCCATTGACCAAAATTGTCCTTCGACTAGTTTAGGAGTCCCATCCTTTTGGAATTGTACGAGCTCTTTTCTTCTTGACATCGATCCCCTGATAGGAAAAATATGGCCAGGAATGAAATGGAAGCTCCCAAATCCCTATAAAACGATACCCTATATGTTTTTTTGTTTTCCCCCACATAAGTCAGCCCAAGATGGAAATATTGCCGAAAGAAATCGAGCATCCCCTTGATTTTTTTTATTAAACCTCAATACCATTTTGAATACCCGAGCAATGCTGGGTATCTAGCCTCTATACATTACAAATTATGCCTTCAACATTTGCACGTCTAATTTGTTTAAGCCTATAATTATCCCATTTATTATACAAAATCTGTCAAAAGAATTCAACATTCTTGGAAGCTCAACAGCTGTTGGAAAATTACTCGCCAGTTTTGTCTCAACTAAAAACGTAATAAATAGCCAGAGACCTCAATAATAAATAAATAATATCTTTTTGTCATTCTATTCAGGTCTTAAGCCGCCCTGTGGTGGTGATAAGAAAACAGAAAAACTTATCAAATTCAGCTGCAGTTTTTATCTGGCTGCTTCCAAAGGGAGGAAGGATGGGTTGGTCAGGGGGAGGAAGCACTTGACATTCAGCAAACGAATTTTAATTTAAAGCACAGACGATAAGATAACAAGACACCGAAAACTGCCTGACAAATAAGTTGGCAAATACCATAAAAATATTAAATATATAAATAACAGATCTCTGACTATCAGCTGTGTGTCAGTTTCAGTTCATAAGGGAAGTGAAATATAGAAATATATTTTAAAATTACTCTCACTCTCTGGCCTAAAACTAATTGTGTCTATTTCTGTCATCTCCTTTTGTTTTCTTTGCACTTATTTTGCTGGTTAATTAATCATTTGTTTAGTTTGGGTTTATGGCTAGAGACAGAGAAAGGGGGGAAGAGAGAAATCCGTCGAGAGAGACGTGTGACCATATATAATATTTAATTTTTGCTTGCATTTGCCTTAAGGTCAACCACTTGGAACATTTTTGTAGCTATTTCTGGCGGATATCTAAGATTTATGCGGGCTTCTCGATTGACGCAGTTTGACAAAGGAAAAACAAAAACAAAAACATGATTCGCACTTGTTAATTGACAATTACAAAAGCTGTGAATTGATTATGAGTAAAAAATTTGTCAAAATCAGCTTAGATGAGTTGGAATTCTTTGGAGTTGAAGATTTATATATGGATAAAGGAATGTTTTGAGAGGATTGGAAAGGAAAGTGATATTTGATTTATACAATTTCGATTCCGGCAACGTTTAAGGTATGTTTTTTAGGTGCTTGAGGAATGTAAAGCGGTTCTATAAATCAAAACGAGCTGGCGCCAACAGCAGAGAGGGGTGACCGGGTGTAAATTTTATTCAAAGAAAAAACTTTTCATTAGATGTTCCGAGGCGGGATCAAAGCCACGACCCTTGCACAGCGGTCGCTCACACTAGCCGCTGAGCCACCCGGCCACGCCAAAGTGTCTGATAGCTATACAAATATTGGAATATTGTGTATTTTTTTGAAGATTTTAATAATATTCTTCAAATTATATAGGTTTCCCTTATCATATAAATAACTCAAATCTCATTCTCGCTTCTGTAGCTCTCTGCATTTCTGCCTCTCTTTCTGTCCCTTGCCCTGTTCTTCTCTTGAAACTTCTCAGGCAGCTAATTAACGTTAATGACTTTTTCATTTTGTTGATTTAAGTTGCTGTCTAAGTTTTCTAGTTTTCTTTCTTTCATAAATTTTCCGCCAACAATTTATGACAAATATTGACTATAGAAATATAAACTAAAGGCTGACCAAATAACTGCAATTTCAAACAACATTTGTAATAAATTTCAAGAAAGACGCAAAATGCACGAGGCTAGTCTAAATGCAAACAAATGCCAGGCAATAATCAGACAGATTCCTCTGTATTTGGTTATATATTTCTGTAACTTGTTTACGCTTAGGCTGACAAAAACAAAGTGCAATATTATTGCAAATAATAAATGTTTAATTGACAAAATATATTTCGTTACTTAATTTCTAGGCATGTACGAAGTGTGTTCAAAGGAAAAGGTGAATTTTTTATGACAATTACTTAATTTTGTCCCCTTCAAAGTAATCGCCCTCGGATATAATACACTTGTGCCAACGATTTTTTCCAATCCTCGAAGCACTTCTGAAATGCGCTTTTCGATCTTTGATTCTGACTTGATCTCATCAACTGTGACAAAACGCTTTCCTTTCATTCGTCTCTTCAGTTTTGGGAATAGGAAAAAGTCGCAGGGAGCCAAATCTGGCGAATACAGTGGTTGAGGCATGACTACGGTGTTGTTTTTGGCAGGGATGCAAACCACTCGAAAACAACTACTGGTTCAGTTCAGTGGTTCACACAGTTTCTGAACCGCTGGTTTGGTTCATTAAATGATTTTTGGAGCTAACTGAATTCCTATAAACCAGTGGTGCCAAAAATGCCAAAAGACTATCCCATGGGGTACACCCAGAGAAATAATCCGTTCTTAATGTACCGAAAACGTGTCTTTTCGTTCTCAATAGTAGGGTAATACCGTTTTTTCTTGAACTGAGAACGACGGTCTTAATAAAAGAACGCTTTTTTTTGAGACCGATTTTCTAATTTTAAGAACACTCTGTTCTTGCCTTAAGAAAGTCCAGAAAAAAAACAAATTTAAAAAAAACACATTTTCTTAAAAGTGTGAATTTATGGTGTCTGTATTTTACTCTAGTGGTGGAGAGGATGAGAGGAGCAGAAGAAACACAGCGGCCATATTGGCTCAATTTTATTACATCATAAAAATTCCTGTTTCACTTTACCTTGTGTGGGACTAGAACACGGGACCCCGGCAACTGAAAAGACGGAAGTATGCACTCGACCACGGTCATCTCGCGATTCATAGCTACCTAACAAGAATAAAAGAGTTCAGCCTGAATCATTGAGCAGTGGTAAATAAGTATTTTGGCAACAGTCAGTCAGCATGCCCACTAGGCTACACCTAGTGGGTAGGATATTATTTTCGAGCGCCGTGGTCATGGTTTCAAATCCCCGTGGTGGCATAATTTTTTTTTTTTTTTTGTTACTAATTTTTATCTGAGATGATTTGAACACTTTCTATACTTTTTAAAATGCTGCGTGGTCCGAAAATCTAATATTCCATTTCATTTTACTTTATCTTTTATAAACGGAAAATAAGAACCAAACCATGACCAAATGTTCATGATTCTATTTGTATTTAGATACTCGAACTATATCCTTAGCCATGTTTTTGGTAATAATATAACATAGTTCATCACAAACTTTAAATATATTTTGTTGTTAGCAATCAACATCATGTCGGACTCGTCGGTCATTTTTTAAGACCCAAACTGAGAACGAGTTTTCTAAATTTGTTCGTCGATCTAAAACGTTTGGTATACTTTTAAGAACGTGGTCTTGTTTTAAGAACGGAAAAATTAAGAACGTATTGGGTTTAAAAGTAAGAAAATGGGGCTGCCTTTCAGAACGCCATTTTTTTCTTAGTGTAGGAACTCATAATTCTGCCTGCGTCGCAGCAGCCACACGCATAGAGAGAGAATACATGTGTTTTATAAATAGCCCGTCCGACGGCTTGCTCTCTCACGACGCGTGTTTTCGACTTTTTGTTCTCTCACGAGGCATTTGTTCGTTAGCTTGTTGCTGTAACATTTGGGCCGTCCGCACACGGTACGTGTCGTCATCGTAGCGTCATTGTCACATCAAGTATTTGCTGTGCAGCTACGATAACGATAGGCCTGATGTTCCTTACATGACACAATTTTCAATTGTCAAAACACAAAGCTGAAAAATATCGAGAAAAAGAACTAGTTTTATTCACATATCTTCGTCACCAGAAATCGAAAAAAAAGGCTATTAAGTGCACCCTTACATCAAGAACAACTCAAATAGGAGATTATTTATTGCCGTAATATCCTTGTTGGAATACGCTTGTATATTGTTTTTGTAATGGCATTCTTCCCAGCAAACATTTTCTATCGCGGAAGATAAGACTGCGATTCGCCTAGTAGGTATCGCTTTACTCTGGCGATATAGCATACTTATCTTCCTACGGGAAGAAATGTAGCACTATGCGATAACTTCTAGGCGATAGAAAAGCGTTACTTCTGGGAGATAGGAAAAAGTTTCTTCTAAGCGATAAAAAAGCGATTAATTTTTCACTTTGGGATTCGAGTTTGGAACCCTCGGATTGAACACGATTGGAATGCCGTTTTAGCCAGTTGCGCTATTGCACTCGTTGGTTGCTACACGACTAAAATACTATTTATATTGAATTGCCTAAAAGTATTCATCAATTTATTTCTGGCATATTGCATAGATTACACCACTTGTAATTCTCAAGTTTTTATTCCGCTGTCTCTTAAATTCGGAATCGCCAATTTCCAGATTGGTTGAAAAAAATGCGATACCACATATCGCTTTTTTATCCCTTGAATGATGAAAATGCGATACCTAATGTAATTTGTTTGTGTAAATCGTCAACTATCCCTTAATTCTCTCCTCAAACTATCGCCAAACTCTCTCTTTTACGAGAGAGATAAGTAACACGACAAAATGTTTGCAGGGTTTGCTCTCTGTTAAATGGACGGATTTAATAATTTCCTAATTTCCTAATCAATAAACTTAAGCAAACCGACAGCTTACAGTCGTACATAACGATAAGCGACTGACTATATATGTGTTCGACATCGAAGCGTATGCCTCAGATACGTAGCATGGCATACAATACCATTCGTGTGCGGACGGCCTTACTTCGTGTTTCTCTGCTACGCACACAAGCGCCAAGCTTGATTGTGTGAGTTTGGACAACACTGCTAAAAACCATTTGTAGTATATCTTAGAAATCCTTCGAAGAATGTCCAAAATTTATCATGTCTGACTTGCAGGATTCTTCTATTAGTTCCTAGAGGAATCCTCTTCGAAAACGGGGAATGTCGGTTAGAAAAATAAACATACAATGTATCTTACAAACCATATTATATGAAAAATAACTCTCCTAACTAATACTGAATTAAGGTAAAAAGTACTACAGAAAATTGAAAATATTGTCCCCTAGAGGACGACAAATCAATTATCAACTTTCAAGAAAATAATGCAGGTTGATGACAGGTATATTAATATTAATATCTTAATTAAGAAAACAGGCAATTGTAGAAGACTTTCTGGATTACATGTTGTAAAATTTGTGTCAAGCCTCCTTAAAAGTTATATCGATCCGGCAACTCTAAGAACGTAGCTTTTTTGCGCTCAGAGTCGCAACAGAGTTGAGCAAAAACAGAACTGAAACTGTCTTTCGCTCCCTGTTTTCGTTGTGTCCGTAACCAAACTGTTTTTTGCCGACACATTCAAAGTGTTGAGAGTTTTTTGCGAGCTCTGATTTCACCTCATCACTCAGCTGAGCAGGTCAGATTGCTCTTCAGTCGCCTGTCTATTTACACGAGCTGTCAGCAAATCAGACGAAAACTCAGCTGAGCGATCAAGTTGTATAAATGGAGCTTTGGCTTCTCTGTAGATTTGTTAATGCTCTGCTAATTAATAAGGGATGCAAACCGGTTTTGTACACCAAACAAACAGCCAATTAATGACCTGACACCGATTCGTAAACCGAACCGAACGTCTGGTAGATATCGCAAAAATCGAACCAAAAACCGCAAATAAAAAACGGTTCGGCGACTATCTGAAGGAAAGTATATTTGTAAATTTTCAACTTTAACTTACGCTCTCGTTCTTTATAAAGAGAATCAAGTTAACGAATCAATTCAGATACATATATCGTTTACGTTGATACCCAGGAGGTCGGTAATTCAATAGATACGCACCATTTTCGAAGTGCTATATGTAACTATTGTATTTCACTTTGCCAAAACATTGCTGTAACTTATTGTTGAATGCCTGTAATTTATATTTGATTATAAATTAGTTCCTTTCCAACTGATTATACCTACTGGCTTCTCTCCTTAATCCAATCTCCAATCGGGAGGTTTAAAATGTGTGACCCTTATCTATTCTTTCTGTGTTCCACATTCCATTGCGGGCTTAAATTCCCTGTTAACCTTGACCCCTTTCGCGTTCATCATTTGTCTTCCATTTTTCCCTGGCATTGATTAGTTTTCATTCAATCGAATTGGTTTTCTTCGACCCATTTAATAGTTTGTTTTGTTTATTTCTTTACCTTTCAATCACTTTTTGTCAATTTCAATTACGCCTCACACCAAACCCAATCAGTTGCAAGAGGGGCGGAGCCACACGCCCCAACTCATATGAATTATAAACTAGGTGCTCTTCTGGGTGCGTCATAACTTCTTCTTGTTGTTTCTGTTCTCTACGTCTCGTCTCGTGTGTCGTGTCTCAATTAAAAGCTAGTTGGGGGGTCAAGGATTAATTTGTTGAATGCGCTGACCTGGGACAAGCGTCCATATAATTTATATGTACATCTAGGCCATTTGGAAAATGTCTTTCAACCGTTGAAATGATCTTGGCTCATGGTCATGTTTTAAGCACCGTTTTTCTTTGTCTGATTGTCATCAACACAATTATTTCATTTAATTTTTTGTTTTGTTTTTTGCTTCCTCTTAAAAAGTAGGCAAAATAAATTCTGTGTAGTACTTAAGGGAATGTGTACATCAATTTGCATAATTTGTTGCCTTTTAAAGTTGAAAAGAAATTGAGATATATTTTTAAATAGCACAGAAAATGTTATAAAAATAAAACTAGACATATTTTCAAACATTTACTTTCACCCCTAAAAATGTTTTTGATCTCCCACCTATCATAATGATTATGTTTTGAAGTTAGATTTCTCAATAGATTTGTTAGATATCTCAAAATTCTGACTTGTTCAACAATTTAATTCATTCTTTAATATATCGTCTCAAGATTTTGGGTATCGTACAAGTTTCTGGTATGTTTCGTCGTTCTCAGATGGGTAGTAGAGTAGAACCTAGAACAACACATCACACGCACATCACATTTATGTAAGGTTGAAGGTTCAAATTGAAAATTCCCCTTGCCCTTCACTTATGTAACAGTTACTAGTCTTGTTGTCCTAGTGTCTTTGGTAGAACCCATGGGCCAGGCCCTTACAACTCAAATTCTTGAGTTCTATATCTATGCTTGCCTCACTTACTAGCGCCATCTATTGTGACATAGCGTGAGTTTCAAGCATTTGAAAAAGCTTTAGCGAGCTTAACGCCAGATGGCGGCAATGTATAATTAAATGTTTACTGCCTTCCCCAGTGACTTTTGTTATCAAAAACTATGATAAAATTAGCTTAAAATAAACCAAAACAAACAAATTTCAAAAATCTACAAAAAAAACACAAAATGTCGGCTGTAAAACGTTGGATATATCGTCATACACACTCTGTTAGTAATGCCTCAACTACCGGCCCGCCTCCTACCTCGCCCACAACCAAGACAAATCGTGGACGATCTCATTCCTTGGATGTGCAGGCTCTGCAAAGTAGTGGAGTACGTGCCATGTTGGTCAATGTAAGCGAAGACTTAAACTAAGGGGGTTTATTCACTTTTCTTATCAATTTGTGGCAAATTTTAATTACTAATTTTTCTTAACTCTTTTTTCAGCGTGCTGCGGCGCATCAACAACAGTTGGCTGTACAAAGTGAGTACCCAAAAATTTTACATCTTTTTAGTTTTTTTTTTAACTGAACAGCAAGTACCAGGCTTCAAATTGCAATTAAGGTGCATAACCAAAACAAAGCACAAACAAACTTAAAGATAAATTAACCTTGACTTTGAAATAAATACAAACATACATTCCACACACACACATAGTGATACACTCAAATCAAACAGCGAAAAAGAAAACAAACAAATAAACAGTAAAAAAAAAAAACAAAATATACGCAAAGCTCGATGAGAATCGCAAGCTAAAAAATGCCTGAGTGGCGGGGCGCTCCAAGACAAATAGATAAACAAATTTTTATGTTTTGACTGTTTGTCATGCATTTTACATATGTAAATACGAGAGGTAAATAATTTAGCAGTTTTTTTTTGTTGTTTTTGTTATTGTTGTTTTGAATTAATTATTGTATTTCTACCGAGATGTGGGAGTATGGAATTATTTTAATGGAAATTTTCTTGATTTGCCAATCAGAAGTGCTCTAATGTATAATCTTTTATAGAAACTTTTGCTAAGGGGTATATTAATTTTGAGCACAAGTTTGCAACGCAAAGATATATTCATTTTCGTCTATATGATTATCTCCAGATCGAATGACTATATCTTATAGCTGCCATAGGACCATAGTCGATCGGAAAACGACTATCAGCCTTGTTCTCCATCCCACTTCCGCAAAAGTTTTGTTATTTAGAGCAGCGATTTTCAAGAAGAGCGAGGCCAAAAAGTAAGAGTGTATTAAAGCGACACAGCCCAGCAAGCAAAGAGAGCTCTGCTTAAGCTCAAGGTAGACTTAACCAAGGTATACTTAACAAGGTAGCCGCACACGCTCTCTTGCACTCTTTGCTCGCCGCTTACTTCAGTCGCGCTCTCTCTTTCTCGCTCATTTTGAGGCGCTCATATATAAGAGGCGGTGAAAGAGCTAGTGCGGCTAGCTTTTTAAGTATAGCTTGCTTACGCTCATATGCCCGACTTCGGCATGCGGTCGATTGCGCTTAGCCCTGGTGGCAATGGGTGAACATCTCTGACTTAGAGACCAAATTTGCACCAAAAACCGGTGTGAAGGTGGAATTGAGAATAAGGCTGTAACGGGTGACAACCAAAAATCTGCCTAAACTTTAAAATGCCCCATAACCACAATTCTCAAAGGATCTTTTGAAAATTTTACGTTTATTTATGACTGAGGAAAAATACCAACAACATAGCAAAACGAACTGGACAACTGAATCCTAGAACCTGGGTCTAAAACAGTGGTGCCACCACACAAGCGTTTGGCACAACACCAGATACGTTACTGCTTTACACTGAAAAATAAAACGTGCAAAATTTTGTTTGTTTTATAATTTTTTAAATCGAAATTCTTTAAAAATACAGCCCTTTGACCCAAATGCTGATTCCTGCCTGTACAGAACACACAACACCTCGCTCTCACATACACACACAAACGCAATGACTTTTAAATTTTCACTCACATCCATTTGGTCCGCAAGTGAACAGAGCAAAAGGGAATTAAAACTGTTGGTTGTTCGCTGAGCAAAGAGCGAAATGCAAGCCGAGCTCATCTCTGACTCTTTGCTCAAGGCCGCATACTCTTATTTTGAGACACGAAAAGCGCTCAATTGTTATTTCTAGCTCTGCCGAAAGTATCTTAACGTTACGTGGAGCAAACCATGGAGTTTTCAAAAAGCTTTCGTTTGTCGAGAGTTGTAGTGTTTTTCTTGCCCCTCTGCAACTCTTTCCTACAAGCATGAGCTTTTTGCAAAACTTTATGCAGTCTTAGTTATTAAAACGTGCTGCAAGGGTATAAAAACTTCGGTCGTGCCGAAGTTAACTTTCCTCTATTATTTCTTCTATGTCGTAATCATTTTTTGTAGATGAAGAAGCTTGTTGCCGAAGTACAGAGCTAGTCGAGTAACAGATAACAAGTTAGGGTGAAAACATTTCAACTTGTTTCATTTATTAAATCTGATCATCTGAATTATCTGAAATGTGTATTTCGTTTTTGCTGGAATATGAAAATTTCTGTAAACAGACTGTAAAACGGAGTTTGTCAAGAAGTGCGAGGCCAAAAGTGAGTGTATTGGTGTGCAAAAAAAAAGCGACGCAAACTAGCACTGACCTACCCTCATCGACCGCAAAGATCGTACTTCTTGTTCTCGAGTTTGCTTGAATAGCGAAATGTGCTCGGCCCTTGCGGGCTTAACATGACCATTTTACACAATATAGAAGACTATATATTGACTTTTTCCACATCATTAACTCAAAAATGTATGATCTCATCTGTTGTTTATAAATTTTCCAAAAATAGGGGACAAAATCTGTAGAATATTTGGGGAAACAATATAAATTCGCCATGACAGAAAAGGTATTATATACCGTTGCTTTGTCCTGGTAAAAGATTTCGATTTAAATCAGCTTCGAACGATGACAAATTGTGTTTATAAATACTAAGTACATACACCAATTAAAACTGAACTGCCTTTCTATTACTGGCTACCAAAAAAAAAAGCACTCATAAACTTAAGTTTTGAAGGAGGAGGTGGCACTCTCAGGTCAGATAGTTTTAGTACTTGTAAACACACAAATAACAATCGAATGACTTTTGTTTTAATTTAAAAAGCGGTGCGTTCAAACAATTGGGATTTGTCTAGAACAGGCCCGGCCAAATGGAGAGTACAATAAAATATATCTGTCTCTCTCTGACATGCAGTGATGATTGACATCGGCAAGAATTCGGTTTGAATTCGGGCCCCAGGGGCCACGGCTGGACAGGCCGGGTCTAGAATGCGTACCACCAAATGTTTTATTGTAAATCGCAGGCTTTGAGTATACGGAAGCTGTTATTGTGTGGGCGAAATGGTTAAACTGAATACTAGCAAAGTTAATTAAATCGTAGATTTCATTTTGTTTACAACACAAGTGTGTCAAAAGTTTTTAATTTTTTTGATGCCGAATTGTACAAATGTACATACAAACATGCACCGTCGACACTTTTGATAATTATTACAAACTTGAACAACAACTGTTTAAATATAGAATGTACATACAATGCGAAACAATTTTCATCAAGCGATTGTCAACAACCATAAAAGCATTTGATGATGTTACGTTATGGCAGCAACAACAACAAGAAGAGGGCGGCACGTTGTCAACGACGAGCCCCAAAATGTTGTTTACAAGTTGAAATTGCAGACTGCAGGCGGTGGCACACACAGAAAGAGAGAGCAAGAGAGCGAGTGGGAGAAGGAGTTGAAAACTAACTGTTGCTGCTGTTGATGTGTTTACCCTTTGTTTGACCTTGAAAGTTTTGCCCTGAATGCGTACAGGCTGCAGTTGTTGTTGCTGTTAATATTTATGCTGAGCTGCATTTTCAATGTCAAGCTCTACCGCCAGAACAACCACCAAACAAGCAAGCACCTGAATGGTGGTGAGCCCTCTCACGCTCTCTTCCGCTCTGGCTATGTCTTGCATATGTTGTGTGTGTATGTATGTATGTATGTATTTCTTTTACCGGCTTTCGGTATCAAGTGTCTGGAGCCAAAATGACGCAATAGCTTGAGTCCAGCGTGGATGGCGGAGCAATTGCAAATAAAAAATAAAAAACACAAAAAAAAAATACTTTTTTGGATTTTTTACAACCCACAAACAAATCTCCAGCGACATTGATTTTGAAGGCAGCCCCAGACATGCATATAAACATACAAACCTATAGAAAAGCGAGGGCAGTTTAAAAAACTCGAGTTACTTTGACTAGTGTAACAGAAATCTGAGTGTAGTTTGGATAAACTCAATCTTGAAATGGCAAAAGATATGAAAAATATTAAGCAAATTTTGGTCTGAAATATGAGAAATATATATTAGTTGTTGGATTATCCTTTGTTGCAGACTAGGAAGGATTTTGGTTCAATATCCAAATGAATTTTTCAAAGGAAAATTATTGTTTCTTGGCAGGGATGCAAACCGATTGAAAATAAGAACTGGTTCAAATAATCCCGATCTTCCCTAAAAACTGCGTGGAAAGGAATTAGCAACGCACTTTATGTCCTTGTATCCCGAAAATCTGTAAAATCTCAACCCTTAAAGCCCATCCTTAAGTTTAACTACCAGATAATTTCTTATTTATATTAAAAAATTACAAAAACTTATTTCTGGGATCACCCTAATTCCCGCCGAACATTAACCCTTAAGGCTAACGTCCCGAATTTCGCTTAAATCTGTTCGAAAATCTATTTCTTTCCAGACATTCGATGGTAAGGCAGTCCAAAAGTTGTCAAAAACGCATTTCATTTCGTTATTAATTTTGCCGTCTCAAGCCCTAAGCCATTTCTTAAGAATAAAGATATTTTTCCGAAGTTTCGAAGTTAAAGCAGTCCGATAACGTGTTAGAAAATCTATTATTTTCTTGGATCGCCCTTTATTTCACTTTATGTCAACTCTTGAAGTCTTTTTTTTTAAGTATAACGTCGCAATTTACCCTGTAATCTGCTCGGAAAGTCATTTTACTTCACGACGGGCTCGAAACTCCGTTGATCGTAACAGATCGATGAAGATCTTTGACTTTGGAAACAAGTACTCTCGGTGATTCGCGGCTAAAGCTAGGAGTAATAGCGAGTATTTGTAACGAACGAACTTTAGTCATGACGGCTCGCATCAGAGCTTCGATTTTGTAACAAGGGGCTTTCCGTTGACTCGCTGTCGAAGCGCTGAGTCAACTTGAGTATGAGTAAGGGCAATACTCGAGTCAGACAAGCCTTGAGCGCTGAGCGATTGTACTCCTGGGGGCTCTTTGCAGTTCTCTGCTCGGCAGGTTTTGAGTCGAATCCATAAATCATCACTGAATCAAACGCTTTTTGTGAGGAACTTGATAAAGCGCCTTATCTGGAGCGCCTATAAAAACATTTAAACGCCGCACTTACTGCCGATTTGCATCTTCTAGATAGTGCTATCTGTCACATAAACATACAATCAGTTCGCTCCAAGCTTCTATCTATAAAAAGTTGCTGTTTAAACAATAACATTTGCAGCATGGAATACAATATTTTTCTGTTTTCCCTAAATATATGGAAACGAAGCAATAGGTGAATGACAATGTTTAATATCGTAAATGGCTTGGTCGAGAACACTTGAGATTATGGGAAAAATATATGTAGGGTCGCAAAATAAATATTTCATATTCAAAAAGACACTGACTCCTCAAACTGCCCTCTTACAAAGTCTCGCCTCTCTCTAATATAAGCTTTTTACTTCAAGCTGTGCCACCCACATGCCGAAAGCATAAACATAACAGCGTTGGCAGCGCACATAACCAGAACTAGAGCAGCCCCAGAGAGACACACACAGAGAGATAGAGAGAGACAGATACATTAATAAGGAGAGTATCAGCTCTGTTAAGGGTTCAATTCTGCCTACGTGCGATACGGCACACAATCAACAAGAATAACCAGAAAAACATTAGAATTACAAAGCATGTGATGTAAAACATAAAAAACCAAAAAAAGAGAGAGATAGAAAAACAGGGAGAGAGAAAGAAACAACGCCCTGTGACTTAAATTATTGCTAATTAGTCAGCTGATACAGAGCCAAGCCTACCTCTCAGGCCCCTCTTTAAGCACTTAAAATGCCCCCAGCAAACTAAGTTTGAATTGACTTTGCTTAGCTTATCTATGTATCTCGGCCTGCTTTTTCAGCCTTTCTACGTTTTTTGTTGTGCTCACCTTTTTCTGTGATTACATATGCGTATGTATGTCTGTATGTGTATACCTTGCCGGTTTGGCACACAGATACAAATGCTTACACACACACACACACACACGCACACCGACTTAAGTACTTGAATTTGGCCACATGGCGGGGCTACGTCGTCGTCGTCGTCGTCGCCTTTTAGTTCAATTTCAACTGCCGGCTGTGTGAGACGTTGTCAACGTTGAACGCGCTCCCCCCTTTTTACCGTTTAATCAGTCCACGTGATTTGTGCATCAATTAAACATTTGAAAATTCCTTCAAAACGAAAAGGTTATAAATGACCAAGAAGCCATAATTAAAGTGTGTTCAAACTCATAATTAACCAAAAATTACCAAACAAAGAAAATTATTTAATACATGAAAAGAAATAACTTTGTTAAACCAAAAAACTGGATTTCCTAAAGCGGTTTTCAACCAAAAACAAAAAAAAAAAAGAAACAAATATTTAACTATAAATACATATGCATGAGCGAGCATTTTGGATGCGGCGGCGCTGTTAAACAAAACGAGAAAAATATTTATTGATATTTTGTGAAAATTCCATCAAGTGTAAATCAGCGCCCAACTTCATATTTGTGTGATGAAACCAGGATTTATTGAAATTGAACCAATTGTGTGAGTGTGCCCCGTGTGCCCTGTGATAAAAAGTTATAAATAATTTACAGCCGGCAAACAAATATAATAGAAAAGCATTTCATTTCATCGCGTTGCCTTCTCTCTTGTGTTTTTTTTTTTTTTGACAATTTATATACTTGATTATACGCAAATAAAATAGATTTGATTTATAACGTCGGCGCCCGCCAACTTTTTCAGCTGTGACGCCAGCATTAAACCATCAACTGGCGGTACTTGAGGCTGGGCTGTTGTTGTTGTTGCGATTGTTTGCATAATGAACCATCATTAAGATTTTTTCTATATACATATATATATATTTTTTTTTAAATGCTCTGGAACGGGATCCGGGCGGCTGCTGTTTGTGCTTGGCTTTTGTGCAGGTGTTTGTTTTTTTCTTTCTCTCTCTCTTTTGTTGGTTCGTTGTTTCTGTTTGTCTGCTTATTTTTTGCTTTTATTTTTTATTAATTAACTTCTTTGAAATCTCTAGTCATTGATTGGACTTTAAATCTTTGAAGTAATCAATTTCGGTTTTGAGATTTTTTTGATTCTCACTGTTTATAAGGGATTATAATATAATACCATTACTTTCAAACCTAGGCCAAAAATATTACAAATTTTGTTTTCATCGTGAAAATAAGTGATTCTCAGAGTTAAACTCTTTCTTTTTTGAATAATTGCCATAATTATACAAATCTCCGCTTAATTTTAGTGTAAAGACAACTCAAAACTTTAAAAGCATGTTATGAATTATGTTTCTCTAACTTGTAACTTAGTTTTGACAACCTTTCTAATGTTTTCCTAGCAAGTTTTAGCTGGTTTCATGGTTTTAGATCAGAGGCAGGCAAGAAATACATTCACATTTTTGCATTGGTGTGTGTGAGAGCAGCGCAAAAATTTCTCTCTTTTCCAGTAGCAACGACTGCGTCGCGAACACGTAACGCAGCGGAGCTTTAACAGTTTATACCGTGTGTGTGGAAGCAGCGCTACTTTGAGATTTTTCGTATGCACGCCAGATAGCAAGCTGCCGGCCCCTGATTTAGAGATAAAAGCAGGGATCCAAAACGGTTCTGAACCGAACCGGTTTTAAACCGAACCGCTTATTCCAGCTGATGAACCGAACTGCAAACCGAACCGGCTACCTTTTAGAAATGCCGAACCGAACTGAAAACCACAAAGAAAAACGGTTCGGTTCGGTTCTCTGACGAGTTTTAGGACGTGAATCGCTTTCATCTAGCCCATGATGCTTAATATTTTGGGGATTTTAATCGTTTCCCTAAGATAATTTTTATACGACATTCCGTTCGAGGGAGATCACTGATAGACCGAATTAATCCTTAGCGATGCCGGATCGATATAACCTTTAAGGGGGTTTTCCCCTTCAAAAAAATTTTTTTTGCCCTTTTTAATTCTTATTTGAAAACGCAAAGAATAATTGAAAACTTTTTTATTTATTGTATTACAAAAGGTTCAAAGTAAATAAAAAATTTTTTTGCCCCGATACGAGGGCTGTTTAAAAAGTAATGAGACTTCAAAGTTGGTGGTGAAAAAAAAGGTGTCGTCACGGCGGCCACGATTCCGGGTCTCGGAGCGTCGGCGAAATGAAAAAAAGGGGTTATAATCAGTAATAGATGTAATTCTCGGCTGAACCTCAAACTTAATTTTGTGATTTTTTTTGACAAAATGGCGGCCATTCAAAAAAAATTTCAATTTCGGGCTTTTTTTTGTAGTTTAGTGTAAAAAAAAAAATAGTAAACAATTTTTAAAATTATGGTCGAGGTTCAGCCGAGAATGGTGACAATTCTGCGTCGATTCCACTTTGTTTCATGAAAATCGGTTTAGTTGAACTGGAGATATCATGGCCGCCAGTTCGAAAAACGTGGTTTCGAGATAAACGCGTTTAAAGTTTGAAGTAATTTTTTGGAAAAAAAAAAAAATCAAAAATGTTTAAATGCAGTTTTAAAGAGCTGACAATTCTCCGTCGAATTCACTTTGTTTCATCAAAATCGGTCTGGTAGAAACGGAGAAAACTTTACGCATAGGTCAAAATACGAGGGTTTAAAAAAAAGTTGCTCAATGAGAAGACCCCCTTCACTCAGGGGACCCCCTCAAATGTTATTCTATTGGCATATTTTTTTTTCTTTATGGGTTGCCAATTAATCAATTTTTAACAAAATGTCATACGGCTTTTATTCATATCACACTTACAAAATTATAAATAAACATTTTTCTAAAATTAAACTTTTCATACAAATCAAATTTGTTTCCAATGATTTACACTATTTACTACAAACTATTGACAAAAACAATTTCATCGATAGGTTTTCTTTAAATCAACAATTACTATATTTAATATTTTGTGGTTCCACCCTTGGCTTTAATTACACATTTGACCCTGTTGGGCATTTAATCGTACAAAGCCGTCAGATATTCCTCAGTTATATCCTCATACCATACTTTTTCTATGGTTTCCTTTAATTCGACCATGGTTTTTGGCTTCCGCTTTCCTACTTTCGAGCTCATAAGACCCCAGACATTTTCTATGGGATTCAGGTCAGGACTGTTACCTGGCCAATCTAAGGCCTTAATACCCAATTCCTCCTTCAAAATGGTTACCTGTCGCTTAAGAATGGTCAAAAGTAACTATTGAACCAACATAGAGTCAAAGAATCACTTACAGAGCGAGCCCGATGACAAGGTGCAGAATCGTCCTGAAATATGGGTTCTTGTTCCCTCTCAGAAATGGATTCAATTCAATTCAATGCATTCACCATTCCCTGAAGCATTAAAAGCGATTCAGTTTTATATTTGAATATGCATTCTCATATCATAATATAAGGCGAATGCTTTACAGTGGCAATGCAGCAGTTTTCTGAATATCGTTCCCCTGTTCTACGTCGAACTGTGCGGGAGCCATCGGGTCCAATGAGGTTGAATTTGGATTTATCCGAGAATTTGTTTATCCCTCGTCCAATTTAAGCGAGCATTCTTCATTCGAAGATTTAGAAGTGGCTTTTTGGCAGGTGTCCTTGCCATTAACCCCATCTCGTTTAGCCGGCGCTGAATAGTTCGAGCCGAAATGTCTCTTGAATATCGTTGCTCTACTTCAGACGCTATTTCAACAGCATTTTTATATTGATCTTGGAGGCTCGTTCTCATAATAACTCGATCTTTCTTTTGCACGCTGATCCTTTCTTCCGCTCCAATTATCCAGTCTCAAGTAATCCCCTTAATGAGTCTTTTTAAAGCACTTTTGATGATTAAATAGACATTAATTTCTAACGATTCAAAGAAGATTTGAAAAAAACTCATGAATGTGCTCAAAATGTGATTTATTGAATTATTAATCGAAATAGACTCCCAATATGATTAGAAAATGAGTCGAAACTGATGACAAGAACGGGTTAAAAACGACTCTTCATGAAGTTTCGCAGCTAGGATAACATAATCTCACGACATAACTATTATTTATGATCAAACAACGAGCGCATTTCATGTCGAAAATGTTTCGAGTTTAATCAAAAATGTTACTCCAAAAACGCTCTTAAGCTCGGCTCGGTTTTACGGTCTCTGCCGCTGCCACTAATGCCCGCCACTCGCCTCTGTCCCGAGCGACATTCCACCAGGGTGAGTCTCACCCGAAGAAGTCTCATCACACACATTGTTGGCCACAAAGTCGATTTTTAATGTTTTTGACATATTTCGATAGAAGTTATCCTATACATTAATAAAAGGTATCGCAAACGCTTGAGCATAATTTTGTGAGTCTGTGACGTCATTTGACAAATGATTCTAAGGTTTAGAATTTTGATTTCAATGAATTTTTGATGTTCCAAATAAAAAAAAAATTAAAAATTGTGAGTCTTGGAGTTATTTTTTGTCATTGGAGTTATTTTTTGTCAAGCGACTTATGCATTACTTTCTATTTATTGTATCATGCTTCCTACACATGGAAATCGAAAACGTCAGTTCGATATACCAGACCACAACTTTGAAACCTCGAACCAAGGCCGACTGAGAATATCATGGTTCAGAAATCTATTATCACTCCATAAGAAAAGTGTTGGAACCAGTTGGAAATTGTAAGAACTTATTATTGTAAAAATAATATGCATTTTCCGTTGCATTCTTTAAGAAGCTTGCACTGAAAGTCTATTTTGTACTTAATCCAAGATTTTTTTGTAAAAATCTTGATTCTAAATTCTTAAGTAACGTTTGTGTTCATTTCATTTTGACTTTAGAATGTTTCATTCCTAACTTAAGTACACATAATACTTCCAAGAACAAAACAATTGAAATTTTAGGTACAAAACGGTATAAATTATAAATATTCCGATTGATCTAGAACTCTGTCAATCGTTCTTTCTAAGTGTTCCTTGGACCAGACAACTGAAAACAGATGTCTGACCCGACTTGGAGCATCAACATTTTCAAGTATAAACAGATCGTGAGTCAAGGCGGTAGAATATGCTAACTTATCACAGTGGCATATTCTATAGGCCTTGATGTGGCCCCTTAGGGGCGCGCCGAGTTAACCTAAGCTTATACCGTATTACTCATGCCTTTCTTGAGCTCTTTGTTCATGCGTTTACGAAATTAGTCTTTGACGTGTGACGTGAACGATTGATTGAACTTGTATCAGCGATTCATTATTATAACTGCACATTTAAATTGATCAAAGTACAGGAAACCTCAAGGGGTAATAAAAACTCCTCCAAGCCCCCAGGCACAGTGGGCGATTTCGCTAATTTAGCGTAAGGAAATTAATTACTCAAAAAGTAAGGAAAATTTAACAAAGTTGTTAATTTTTATTTAATGTTAACAGTTAAAGATCAACTTTGAGCAACTTTAATTTTAAACATATTTTTAAATTTTTTTTTTTTTTTAAAATATTTTAATTTCTTTTTGTTTGATTTGGTTTGCTTTGTTGAATTAAAATATTTCTGAAAAAGTTTTTTAAGTCAGTTCTGGTCCCCGGTCTTCGGTTCTCAGTTTCCGGAAATCCAATAAGAGATTTTGGGCCCCTGTCAAGCAAAGCTTGCCAGAGTTATTTAGTGTACTCTTGCTCAAGATGATATAACTGGATCCGAAGAAACTAATAGAGAGTCATCAGATCCTCCATCGATTAAGCGCGAATTTTTGGAGTATGTTCGCCGAAATTTCCGTAAATTTTGTGCTGGCTTCCAAGGCTTCTTCCGACAACATGCCAATCAGTGGAACACTTTCATATATCGGCTCCGATCAATATTTTATGTACTGACAGGCATAAACCCTGGATATTCCCAGAAAATTGTGCGGTTCTAATGCGTATCCGCATTATTGATTGGAATCAGCCAATAATACCATCTTTATTAATCGCTCTTTTGGCCTGCTTGCAAAAGCTTATGAGTTTTGTGTATTACCTCATTAGGGCCAAAGCTTCCTCTAGTATATTTTATAGGAAGCTGTTGGTCAATATCAAGCTCTTTTTTTTTTAGATGCGTCAGTATCTGTGCCGACCTAGCTATATCCGCTTCACTGCGTTTTCCACATTTGTTTAGACTAATACGTGTTGCTCTCATAAGCTCATTGAAGCTGTTGTCTTCGACGAGATGCGAAACTTTGGTGCATTGATGTTTCAGCAATGTCTTTCTTTCGTCCTGAACCCAATGTTCTGTTTGTCGAAGAACCTGTGTTCAGCCAAGCTGCGTTGTTGTGCTCAAATCGCTTCTTATCCCTATTACACTTTCTCCACTTCTCAGACAGTCTTTTGCAGAAAATTTTGAGCTTTTAGCTCAGTACAGTTCGATTTTTCAATAACATTTAAAAATATGAACTCGACCAGTGCTGGACATTTTTTTGAAGCGCCTCTTTCTCCTTGCCATACTAAAAAAGTGCGAGCTTGCAGCATGACATGATTCCTAAAAAAAGCAACATTGTCAGAATGGGCAGCCTAGGGCAGCTAATGTTGGACAATTTGAACAGGGGACGAACCATAGTTTCACACAAGTATAACATTGTTACCGGCCGAGCGTGCCATAATGTTTTACTCTACAGAAGATTATTTGCTAACAAATTGGGTATTAAAAGGTGGTTAGTTTTAAGCACAGTTAGCAATACAACTGTATCGGTCCGAACATTATTCTTTTAATACTACCTTTAGTTTGAAAACCCAAAAAACCACATAGACAAATCAAAAATTGTCACAACAATCTAATATGCGTAAAATTAATAATAAAAAATTTGTCCCATTTGTGCCATTTCTCGTAGACTTTTCGCCCACCTGCGCCCAGCCGTCGTTGAGGGCAGTTCAAAGCTGTGCTGTGTCGCTTAATATTGGCCTCGCTCTTCTTGAACATCGCTGTTTTAAAGTCATTTGAAATGACACAATTCGCGATTGTTACCAAACATTCTAGATAGAGTTAAAGTCACTGGTTGCACTCAAAGTTGGCACCACTCCAAATATAAAAGCCGGCCCTTTCAAGTTGCATACATATTTAGAGGGTTCTTTAGCTGTATTAGATAACAAATTTGGCTGACAGAGCTCAACATCCCCCAACACCTTCCCTTAGTCGTCCCCCCATTCCCCCAGATAAATAAGTATCTCAAAGCTTCTTCCTATGGCTTTTGCGTCGCACGCAAAAAGCCAACATATAAAAAAACGTTGCTCTCTTTCTCTCGCCGAGCGTATAATAATTTGTGTGTGTGAAATATTTTTGTCCAAAACAAAAATAAACACGCAAACCAAACCGCCAGAAGGCAAAGCAACGAAAAACTGAAATTTTGCTGCGCAATTTCTTTGCCCCTGCTGTTCTTTTTCATTCTTACAAAATACAATTTCTGTTTTTTTTCACCCGGGGGAAATGCGAGGAAGTGAAGCCGGCAAAATAAAATTTCATAAACAAAAAGTTGAAGCCATAACGAACAATTGAAAACATTTGCCAGCATAAATTTTAATTGGATTAGCTGAATTTTAAATATAATTTACTCGGCGCACGCTCTGCTGCTCTGGGCGGGCGTGTTCTTTTGCGTAAACATAACAACAATAACAAAAAACGACAAAATTAAATAACACAACCAAAAACATCTTGCGCTCTAAACTCAAAAATTGTTTAGCTGAAACCCAAAACACTGACCTATTCCAAGCCAATTCCAATTGACAGAGTCAGATTTGCGTTTCTATTGAAAAACGATGTGTAATAATTCTATGTAAGCTCTATCAACAGTGCGTGGGGGTTATCGCTGCTCTGGGACTGCTCATTTATAGACGAGTGTGTAGTTCAGATTAAGCGTCTATCATATCGATAGTAGCAAAAAGACATGCATTTTGAAGTGAGAACAAGAGGTTGATGGAAGCTTTTTATACCCACTAGAAAGATCCTATACGATGATAGGCATTATCATTATGGAATATTACTTTCAGTTGCGATTTCCAGCAATTTTCTTTCAAGAATAGCGCGTGACTTTGCTAGCCAACGAAAAATGTTCTTAATTATTCAAAAAATTTTAACCAAATTGGACGCTTAGCTTGTTTTATTAACTATCTACCAATTATGCCAAATATAATAATTCAATTTGGTTCTATTTTCAGTAACTAATTTGGTAACCAACTGTGATAATTTGTTTATTAACCTGCGCTATTATAATAATTTGACTTGGCAAAAGTTTAACAATTCAGTCATAAGGACTGTACCAAAACAAAACTTCACAATTTGAATCGCCTTTTCTTCTTTTTAAGGGGTCTTCTCATTGAGCAACTTTTTTTTTCGACTTTTTTTTTTGCATTTATTTATAGCTTGGATATTCAAAATATCCCCCAAAAAGGATTTTCGAAAACTCGAATTAGTTTAGGAGATATAGTCCTTTTAGTGACCCAATGTGACCTAAATTCCCAAGCAACTGCAAACTTAAGGGGGTCTTCTCATTGAGCAACTTTTTTTAAACCCTCGTATTTTGACCTATGCGTAAAGTTTTCTCCGTTTCTACCAGACCGATTTTGATGAAACAAAGTGAATTCGACGGAGAATTGTCAGCTCTTTAAAACTGCATTTAAACATTTTTGATTTTTTTTCGAACTGGCGGCCATGATATCTCCAGTTCAACTGAACCGATTTTCATGAAACAAAGTGGAATCGACGCAGAATTGTCACCATTCTCGGCTGAACCTCGACCATAATTTTAAAAAATTTTTACTATTTTTTTTTACACTAAACTACAAAAAAAAAGCCCGAAATTGAAATTTTTTTTTTGAATGGCCGCCATTTTATCAAAAAAATCACAAAATTAAGTTTGAGGTTCAGCCGAGAATTACATCTATACTGATTATAACCCCGTTTTTTTTTCATTTCGGACGCTCCGGAGACCCGGAATCGTGGCCGCCGTGACGACACCTTTTTTTTTCACCACCAACTTTGAAGTCTCATTACTTTTTGAACAGCCCTCGTATCGAGGCAAAAAAAAATTTTTTTATTTACTTTGAACCTTTTGTAATACAATAAATAAAAAAGTTTTAAATTATTCTTTGCGTTTTCAAATAAGAATTTTTTTAAAAGGGTCCAAAAAACGGGTTTTGAATGAGAAGACCCCCTTAACTTAGAAAAAGAACCATTATTATTTCGATTTTTTGACGTGGACCTAATATTTCCTAACGGAAACCAATCCTTTTTAGAGGAAATTGTTCCAAAAGGTACACACAAATACAGTAAGGCCTTTTGGATACACACAAACAACACAGGCTTCTGTCCACTTTTGGAATCGATTTTGATACTTATCCTGATTTAGAATTTCCAAGCAGTTTTAGTAATGCTGGCATAAGGAGGCAGCTGCTGACTTGTAGTCGATGGGCAAAGACCACTGATTATAAAATATACGAGGTGTGTTCAAAAAGTATCGCGAATTTTGTGTTTTTTCAAAAATTATTTATTTATTCATGAATATCTATTTGGTCCCCTTCAAAGTAATCCCCAAGAGATATTATACACTTGTGCCAACGGTTTTTCCAATCTTCGAAGCACTTCAAAAAATCATTTTTTTTTATCTTGTTCAGCTCCTCCTTCGATGCCGTCTTTATCTCGTCAAGCATAGCGTAACGTCGTCCATTCATGGGCCTCTTCAGTTTAGGGAACAAGAAAAAGTCACAGGGGGCCAGATCTGGGGAATACGGTGGCTGCGGCATCATTAGTGTGTTGTTTTTGGCCAAAAAGTCGCGCACAAGCAACGATGTGTGAGCAGGGGCGTTAACGTGGTGCAAAAGCCAATTTTTGTTCTTCCACAAATCCGGGCGTTTCTGGCGGATTGCTTCGCGCAAATTGCGCATAACTTGCAGGTAATATTCCTTATTGACCGTTCTTCCCTGTGGCAAGAACTCATGATGCACCACGCCCCTGCAATCGAAGAAAACTGTCAGCAAAACTTTCACATTCGACCGAACTTGGCGCGCTTTTTTCGGTCTTGGTTCGTGCGGCAGCTTCCATTGAGATGATTGAGCTTTGGTTTCCACGTCATAACCATAAACCCACGATTCGTCACCAGTTATGACCCTCTGGAGCAAATTTGGGTCGTCGCGGACAGAGTTTAACATCTCATTAGCAATGTTCATGCGATGCTGTTTTTGGTCGCAATTGAGCAATTTTGGTACGAATCATTGATAAAAATCGAATGGCACGAGCCAATCGATATGTTTAGGTCCTTAGCAACTTCTCTAACGGTGATTCGACGATTGGCCAATACCATTTTCTCCACTTCATTAATTTTTTCGTCTGTTGTTGAAGTGCTCGGGCGTCCGGCACGCTCTTCGTCGTTCACATCTTCTCGGCCTTCTGAGAACATTTTGTACCACCGATAAACGTTGCTTCGGTCCAAGGTAGCTTCTCCGTATGCCACAGTCAACATTCGGAATGCATCCGCGCACTTAATTTCGTTTTTCACACAAAATTTGATACAGGTTCTTTGATCCATTTTTTGAATAGGTAAAAATCGAAGACGATCCAAAACACGTGCAAGCAAAGCAGCTGTCAACAATTAAGTGAACATTCAAAATGGCCGAGCTTGTCGGCATAAGTGAGAGACATGAGTACCAACATAACGCCACAAAAAAATCGAAATTCGAATATACGTAACCCGCGAAAATTCAAAAATTCGCAATACTTTTTAAACACACCTCGTAAGTTAAAGTAGCAGAAGAAAAAAACTATTTAATTTGACTTTTATTCCGCATTAAATGCGTAAGACGGTCACGTGCGACTTCATGAAAATACCCATATACTAATATAACTTTGCATATCCATAGGGTATGCTTACACGCTTAATCTATACATATATATAAAGGGGAAGTATGTATGTTTGTTCCTTATGGGCGTCATGTCTGAGAACCGGTTCAATAGCGGTTGAAAATGGTTCATAGGTGGTTCAGAGCCATATCTCAGAAGTTATCTAAGCAAAGAACTTAAAAATTGGTCTGTAGGTTGTTAATAAAAAGATGGATATTTAACTGGTTCAGAGCCCGGTTTGAACCGGTTCAAAAATCGAACCGGCTTAACAGTGGTCAAGAGCTATATCTCATCATTTATTTAAGCTACGAACTTGAAATTTGGTATGTAGATTAGGAATATGGAGCAGGATATTTTACAGGTTCCGAACCGGCGTAGAACGTGGTTCGGAGGCATATCTCAAAAGCTATCTAAGCAAAGAACTTGAAATTGGGTTTGAAAGTGGAAATTATGGAGGTGAACCGGTTTTGAGTCGGTTCAATATGCAACCGATTCAAAAGTGGTTCAGAGCCATTTCCCAGAAGCTACTCATGAATCGAACTTGAAGTTTGTATTTTAATGGTTCAGAACCGGTTTCGGAACGGTTCAAAAGTGGTTCAGAGCCCTATCTCAGAAGCTATTCAAGCTAAGAAATTTAAATTCTGTATGTAGTTTGGTATTATTGTGTTGGATATTTGAATGGTTCAGAACCAGCTTCGAACCGATTCAAAAGTTGTCTAAGCTACTAACTTGGATATTCGGTTCCATATTGGAACTGGTTCAAAAGTGGTTCAGAGCCATATCTCTGAAGTTGTTTAAGCTTGGAACTTGAAATTTGGTCTGCAGGTTGGAAATGTGAAGTTGAATATTTGACTGGTTCAGTTTCCCCCTAATCCTAATCCAATCGAAAAGATGAACTAACGTTGTCTTCGATAAGACTTTCATTCCTTCTACATCATTCCATTGCATTGATGTTATATTTTCATCTCACATTTTGCATGCCTTTCTTTGAACCCGTAAATCCTACTTGAGTTGTGTTGTTTGCTTACTTACACCTCTGTAGGCCGCTGTCGCTTGAGTCTTAACGTTGTTAAGTGCTTTAATTTGCATAACATCTACTAAATTTACTTTTACTACATTTTGCCAGCCACTCGCTTTGGCACTTTGGTGTTGCATAAATTTTTGTATAATGCCAATGCCAGTGAATCGAATTTTCTAGAAACGACACACAAAATATAGATAAAATGTAAATTTCCCACCAAAAAATATTTAATTATTAAATCCCAAAATCTGTTACAAAACAAAGATCTCGTTCATTGAACTTTTTGCATTCGAAAGTTTTCTATTCAAATTGCGTCATGGCGGCGCGTTTCCATGGATGCAGTTTTCAATGCAATCTCATGAATATTCTCAGCACACACGCTCTTTGTGCATCAATCAATCATAATGTTTGTTTCGAACTTAATTGTTAGATTCCGTTGGCGTTGGAAAAGCTTCGATTTCGATTGTTGTTTGTAGATTAGGAGCCAAAGTCGAAGCTGGAGCTTGTTTGGAATTGTGCACGAGTGGATTAGGGGTCGCTGAGAATTGGGTCAAGTGGAGGAACAACTTACTTTAAACGGCAATTAAATTTCTGTTTGCCTCTCTGCCTGTTCTGTTCAATTATAATTTCCAACAAAACATAAATATTTTATATTGCCTGATGCTGTTATTGTTTGTTGTTGTTTTAACTTAATTACAACACGTTCGGATTATTGTTGCTGCATAAATTTAATACTTTGTGCACTTTAAAACTTACTTTGTATATATATATATTTTATACAGGGTGTTGATTGTTAAATATGATAAGATTGTAGAGTGAAGTTGAAGGCTGCGGTGAGTTGATATACATTTTGGGAAATTATTAAACTGGTTTTAAGCGTAAGTGACGATTTGTCATCTTCTAAAGAGGGCTAGCTGATTCATCAATTAACAAATAAGAGAGTAGATTGTTAGTTTATTATGCGCCTTTAGTTTTCAACGTACAATCAGGCAAAATAAAAATTATTGTTTGAGATCTGATTTGCACTTTTTCAGTTTTATCATTTCCTACAGAGTAAGATTATTTTTACCTATTTAAGGGGGTCTTCTCATTCAAAACCCGTTTTTTGGACCCTTTTTAAAAAAATTCTTATTTGAAAACGCAAAGAATAATTGAAAACTTTTTTTTATTTATTGTATTACAAAAGGTTCAAAGTAAATAAAAAAAAAATTTTTTTTTTGCCTCGATACGAGGGCTGTTCAAAAAGTAATGAGACTTCAAAGTTGGTGGGGAAAAAAAAGGTGTCGTCACGGCGGCCACGATTCCGGGTCTCCCGGAGCGTCCGAAATGAAAAAAAAACGGGGTTATAATCAGTATAGATGTAATTCTCGGCTGAACCTCAAACTTAATTTTGTGATTTTTTTGACAAAATGGCGGCCATTCAAAAAAAAAAATTTCAATTTCGGGCTTTTTTTTTGTAGTTTAGTGTAAAAAAAAATAGTAAAAAATTTTTTAAAATTGTGGTCGAGGTTCAGCCGAGAATGGTGACAATTCTGCGTCGATTCCACTTTGTTTCATGAAAATCGGTTCAGTTGAACTGGAGATATCATGGCCGCCAGTTCGAAAAACGTGGTTTCGAGATAAACGCGTTTAAAGTTTGAAGTAATTTTTTTGGAAAAAAAAAAAATCAAAAATGTTTAAATGCAGTTTTAAAGAGCTGACAATTCTCCGTCGAATTCACTTTGTTTCATCAAAATCGGTCCGGTAGAACCGGAGAAAACTTAACGCATAGGTCAAAATACGAGGGTTTTAAAAAAAGTTGCTCAATGAGAAGACCCCCTTAAGTTTGCAGTTGCTTGGGAATTTAGGTCACATTGGGTCACTAAAAGGACTATATCTCCTAAACTAATTCGAGTTTTCGAAAATCCTTTTGGGGGGGATATTTTTGAATATCCAAGCTATAAATAAATGCAAAAAAAAAAAATTCGAAAAAAAAAAGTTGCTCAATGAGAAGACCCCCTTAAGGCCTTTAGACAGATGAGATACAAATTTAGTTTACTAGAATAGATCTGAAAGCTTTTGAACCGCAGTCTTATTTAGATTAAGCACCTCGTATGAGTTTTTGCAAGGGCTTACATAGCGCTGCTGACACAGATGGAAGAAAGAAAGAGAGAGAGTTTAATCTGTCGTTTTTAGCCAAATGGGTTACAGCCAAATGGAGAGAACAGTAAAATATGTCTGTATTGGTGAGCAAGAAAGCCAATTTACTCATATTCGCTTAACCGCTCGACAAGTTTTGTTCAGAGTTCGCAACGACCGGTCCCCTGATTGCAGTTGTCTAAAGAAAACCGGTTTCGTGCGGCACATTGACAAAGAAGGACGGAAGCAACCTTTAACTGCGCTCTCTGATAGTGTTCGGTTGGGTGAGGAGAGAAACACAATTGTTTTGGTTTTTTCGCTCTTGGTCTTTTACCAACCTATTTGCAGAGACCGCCTGCTGAAAACGTCTTTTTTGAATGTATGCTATCAGTGTGTGCTTCTTAGGCTACCGACATCAACGCAAGTTTGTATGTATTTTTTTTTTGTTTAGGGCGGATAGCGTTGAAAGCCTTAAAGTGTGGGACTTGGAATTCCTCTCCCACTAAAACCACCTCCTATACTCTGATTCCCTCTCGCGGAACCACCGCTAAGTATTACCTCACGAGGGGGAGATGGCATGAAAGTCTCAATTAGATGCCATGGTGCAAATAGCAGCCCAATTGTTTTGCGAGCTAAGTAGGATATCCATCAAGTCAGCGACTGTGAATTGTCTCCCAATGCCTATGCTTAGCTCTTTCCGATCTGCAGAGAATCTCGGACAGACAAAAAAGACCTGCTCTGCGTCTGCAATAGACCGCGCACAGTGTGTGCAAAACGGATCCGTCTCGTGCTTAAACCTATAAAGATAGGATTAAAAGCAGAGGGAGGCAAAAAATGCATTTACATTTTTGCATTGCAATGCATTGGTGTGTGTGAGAGCAGCTCCAAAATTTTCTCAATTTCAGTAGCAACGACTGCGTCGCGGCGTAGGATACTATGCGTGTTTGAGCAGCGCTGCTTTGAGAATTTTCCTATGTACGCCAGATAGGAAGCTGCCGGCCCCTGATTTAAAGCATCCATGTCCCGTTAGTAATTGGGTCAAATAGAATTCGACTTGTCCGTGCTTTCTACCCACCCACGGCCGTATGTCTGCTATCAGTCGTCTTGTCCAGCTGCCGTTAGTTGTAGACATCCATCTCGTCTGCCATTGTGCCATCGTACGCTCCCGCCGCCAATGGTCTGTAGGAGGGCTTCTACTTTCCATCGCAAGGAGGTCGAGCGGGACCATTCCCGCGAGGACTAGTGCGGCGTCATCCGATACTGTTCGAAAGCCACTTATCACCCTTAGCGCACATCTTCTGTAAGCGCCTTTGCAACCACTGCTAATGCAGTGGCCCATATTGGCGATGCATAGAGAATAATTGACCTGACCACATGGCAGATCATCCATCTGGTACGCTGCCCAGGTCCGCCAATGTTCGCCATTACGCCAGTTAATGCATTTATGGCTTTTACGGCTTTCTCCTCTAAATACTGCAGGTGGCTTTTAAAGGTGAGCCTGTGATCCAACAATACACCCAGGTACTTGATGGCGTCCTTTAATTGAATTAGTTGGTCTCCGACTCTCACGCTTATAGTCTCTACACGCTTCCTACTGCTTATGAGGACTGTCTCAGTCTTGTGGGGAGCCAGGCTTAGTCCATTCGCGTCGCCACCTGTGACCCGGTGTGTCTTCCGACCTTCCGACGTGTCGTACAGCAGTGTAAGTAAAAGTAAAATCGGCTTGTCAAGATGACACAGCCCCAAAGAGCCAAAGCCGAGCCTCTCTCAGACTCTTGGCTTCTGCGCTTCTAATTTTAGCACAAAAGAAAGGGACCTACAGCTTAACGCCGAATCCGAACGGCACGTTTGAATGGCTAATTACTGCAATGCTGGCGCCAACAGCAAGAGGTGTGGCTGGGTGTAAAGTTTTATTCAAAGAAAAAAACTGTTCAATTAGATGTTCCGAGGCGGGATCGAACCCACAACCCTCATGCACAGCGATCGCGCACTTTAGACGCTGAGCCACCCAGACACGCAGTGTACGGTTTCCAAAATAAATGGCCACCAGCTGCACAAGGTATTTGGGTATACCAAGCCTTGTAAGTGCTTGAAGGATCTTGGTCCAATTTGCAGAATTAAAGGCATTCCAGACGTCCAATGTTGCGACTAGGCAGTACTTTTTGCGCCTCCTTGCCATCTTTTTCCCAGCAGTGGCCTCACGGGCTATCTTTACCACCGTTGAAATGGCATCAATTATGCTTCGCCCCTTTCTGAACCCGAACTGGTAGTCTGAGAGACCTTGTCTGTTCAGCAGTTCCTTCTCCATTCGATTGCAAATAATTCTCTCGAATAATTTGCCTATCGTGTCAAACATACATAGCGGTCTATATGTAGAGGGATCCTCCGCATTCTTGTCGCCTTTTGTGAGTAGCACCAATCTTTGGAGTTACCGTCTAGAAGGGAAGATTCGTTCGTGGATACAGCGGTTGTAGAGGTCGGTAATTACTTTGAGATGAGCTTCTACGATAATTTTTACTGCTCTGGTTGGGATCCCATCTGGCCCCGGTGCCTTATCCTTTTACTCTGGCTAATGTCTCAAGTACCTCTGTGGCATCTGTGGTAGGTTCAGATTCTTCATCCATGTAGTGCATGTTAACGCTTGAATTTCGGGCAGGAGTGGAAACAAGTCGGTTGCGACTGGTTGGGACTTTAACCCACTAAACTACCGCCTTCTTCTCCCCGATTCCCGGTGGCACTGCCGTGAGGTATTACTTCACCGGGGGAACTGCCCATAGGGCTCATCTAGATTCTCTCCTATGTGAATTGTTGCGCAATCTTTCTGCGCTACGCAGGCTTTGAAAGACTTCCGTGGCCATATTGCAGACAGCAGACCATTTTTCTACAGACTCTAGCATGATATTCACCAGGATGCCAGCGGCTGGTGTACTCCCCACCCGCATGCTCAGATTATGTCGTTCTTCAATGAAGGTCGGACAGACAAAAAATACGTGCTCTACGTCTTGATGACCGACTGCCCTGTACAGTCTGGTCAGTAAGGGTCGTCTTCGTGTTTGAACCTATGTAGATAAGATTTCAAACATCCGTGTCCCGTAAGAAGTTGCGTCAATAGTATGTCACCTGTCCATGTCTTCTGTCCAGCCATAATCCTATGTTGGGGATTAGCTTGAATGTCCATCGTCCTTTGGTCGATCTCTGCCACCGCTCTTGCCATTTCCTCATTGTGGAGTCGCGTATTTCCGCTCTTCATACTTCCTGGATTCTTGTTGCTTCCAAGTTAGGTCAGCAGCTTCCTGTGCTTGAGGTCTATCGGGAGTAGTCCAGCCACCACCAGCGCAGCATCGTTAGAGATGGTTCGTGTGTTTGAAAACACAAGAAGTCAAGAGAACAGGTTATTTTGTAGTCGGGGCACTCGACTACAGCTCCCTTACTTGTTTTTGTTATGATTTCACACAATTCTACAATAGCTGTCATAGGAACGATCCGTCGGAAAAAGAAGTTCTTGTGAGAAAACTTGTTGGTCTCCAATGGAAACTGCGTTATCATTGGTTTATACCTATTTTATATTCTTTTACACAATTCTACAAAGTTTTGTCAAAATAGGATGATTATAGCCGCGGCATATAGCTGCCGTACGAATGATCAGTCCAAAAAGAAGTTGTTTTAAAAGGGATCGCCTCCAAATTCGGTAATTGTTAGTTTGTTAAGCTTTTCCATGATTTTATCTTGGTCGAAGTCGGACATTTATATAGTATAGCTCCCTGTGAAAAGTAAGGTCCGAAAAGTACCCTGTAGTTCAGCTGGTGTCAAGGCACTACCAGGCCTAACGACCTGAG
>JAEIFV010001393.1:0-55674 GCA_018904265.1 Lordiphosa collinella
CTGTACCTGTGAAGTTCTGCCCAACACCATTGCAACCGGTGTGCCCATAATTGTTTGTTTTTATTATAACTCGACAACCGTTCATTCGATCTTTACCAATTCGTTGGCGGATCGATAAATAATCTTGATTTAAAAACATGTCCAGAAGGTTCGAACCTTCTATCTATAAAACTGACGGAGATATGACGGTTTTTCTAAATTGCGGGGCGGGAGGAAGCGTGGCAAAAATTGAAAATAAACTTGATCTGCCTGCAAGTACAGGGTGGCTGATGAAAGCAGCTACCAATAAAATTGAATAACTTTTTTTCTACAAGGTGGGCCAAAAGAAGTCACCCTATTGGAAAATGCTCTTATGTTTACAAATAGCCGCCAAAGTCAGATCTGTTTTGACATTTGTGGACTAGACAGATGTAGAATATGTATAATATTTACCTCTTTATATTTTGGCGGCTATTTGTAAAAATAAAAGCATCTTCCAATAGGGTGACTTTTTTTGGAAGACCTTACCATCGAAACCCTACAGTTCGAACGGAGGAAACAATCGCTGCGGTAGCTGCAGCCATACAAAACAACCCAAGAGTTTCGACAAGGAACTTATCTGCTCAAATAAGTTTAAGCAGACACTCATTGCAGTAAATTATGCACAATGATTTGAACTTATTCCCATATAAAATTCAAATGGCCAACAAACTGAACGCAGCAGACTTGCCGATTCGCTTGGAATTTTGCCAGAAGATGCTTCAAATGGTGGAAGAGGACGAAAACATGTTGAACTGTCTGTTTATGTCTGACGAGGCCCATTTCGACTTAAACAACAACATAAACAAACAAAATTGTCGAATATGGAGTACTTCCAACCCACAGATACTCCATGAGACGGAATTGCATTCACTTCGTGTCACAGTGTGGTATGCAGTTTCATCACGCTGCATTGTCGGGCCCTACATCTTCGAAGAAACGGTAACACCGTTAGTGTTACTGGAGACCGTTACTTGAGCATGCTGAGAGAGTTTTTCTATCCAGAATTGCGCCGAAATAGAATTCCTTTCAAGTCTGTGTGGTTTCAGGAAGATGGTGCAACTCCTCACATAGCCCAGCCTGTTATGACAGAATTGCGACGAAAATTTCCCAAAAAGCTGATATCCAGAAACTCCACATTCCGTTGGCCCCCCAGGTCGCCCGACCTTACTGCATCTGAATTTTCTTGTGGGGTTATTGCAAACAGGAAGTCTACAAAACAAAACCGACAAATTTCAATGAACTAAAGCAATCCATTCGAGCAACAATTGCGGCAATTCCTGGGTCAACTCTCCAAGCAGTAATGAACAACTTTTTGATAAGATGCCGCACATGCATCACCGAGCAGAGGGGCATTTAAATTCAATTATTTTTAGATCTAATTAAGCTATATTTAATAAAATTGAATGAGCTAACATGAATTAAAGATAAATGAATTCCATACACTAAAAAAAGTTATTTGACTTTCTTTATGTAGCAATTTTCATCAGCCACCCTAAATAAGAAGCTTTTGTCCCATACACGTTGAACTTCTATCGCTTACCATCTGTAAGATCTGTGCGTTCATACGGACATGGCTATATCGGACCGGCTGTTGATGCTGATCAAGATTATATATACTTAATAGGAAATGCTTCTTTTTGGTTGCTTCTTTTTTTAAATACAAACTTATTATACTCTGTGTACTTTAGAACAGAGTATAAAAATTAATATTTTTTTTATTTAACCTTTGGGTAAACAGAGTTAAAATTAATTTTTTATATTAAGGTTAAGTCACCTGAAGTCCTTATTATATTTCTCTCTAGTAAATTCAAAACATGTTCAGTGACTCTTGATCAGTAACTCTTAATCAGGGACTCTTGATCAGGGACTCTCGTTCAGAGAAACTTTTTCTTGTTCTGTGACTCTTGTTAGAATACTTCTTCAGCGATTCTTGTTCAGTGACTAAAATTAATTCACTGTTTTTTAAAGACTCTGGTTCACTGACTCTCGTAGAGTGGCTCTTGTTTAGAAACTCTTGTCTAGCGTAACTTATTCAGTTGCCTCTTGTTCAGTGACTCTTGTTAAGAGACTTTTGTTTAAAAACTCTTAAGACATTAGATTAGTGACTCTTGATCATTGCCCATGATATAACTATATAACCTATGGCGGATAAGTCACTGTGACTCAGTTCAGTCCACCTTTTGTTTAGACAGTTGCTCATTTTGTTACCAGTCCACATTTTTTCTAATTGTATCATGTCATTGCATTTTGTTCAGTCACTCGTGTTCAGTGACACTATTTTAGTGACTCTATTTCAGAGATTCTCGTTCAGTGATTCTTGTTCAGTGATACTTGTTTAGTTACTCTTGTTAGTGACAATATTTCAGTTACTCTTTTTCATTGACTTTCTAACTCTTGTTCATTAACTCTCGTTTAGTGCCTCTTTTTCGGTGACTCTCGTTCAGTGACACTATTTTAGTGATTTTTGTTCAGTGACTCTTGTTCAGTGATTCTTGTTCAGTGACACATGTTTAGTTACTCTTGTTAGGGGCAATAATTCAGTGACTCTTTTTTCATTGACTTTCGTTTACTGACTCTTGTTCAATAACTCTCGTTCAGTTACTTTTGTTCAGCAACTCTTGATCAGTGCCTCTTATTCAATGACTCTCGCTGAGTGTCACTTGTTCACTGACTCTAAAGGGTATCATAAATTTGCGCATAATCTCAATTGGATAGCCAAAAATAACGGCATGATATGTTTAGCATGGCGAGGAAAAAGGCATTCAACTGAACTAAAACACAAAATCAAGAAAACCGTATCTTTTGCTTACTTGATTCATTTATTTCCTTGCCAAGAAATCTTGAGATTAGCTACAATTAAAAGGCTGAGCTCAGCTTTATTTTCAAACAGATTTAAATAAGTGGCTGAGGGGACCAAAATGTCTCAAAATCTGAAGTAGAACTTTGTGAATTTCCTTCTTCATCGAAGTAACAGACCTGTCCGCACTTTGTCTCACTCCCATTGTCATCAACTTTTGTTGTTGTTTTCCCAGTAGGGAATTAATGCTGTGAAAATTTGCTGGCCCCTAACGAGCACGTTCCTGAACTCCTGGGGAGTGAACAGGGCAAGCTCCCCACCCATCATTTTGTTTAAGTTGAAAATCTTATTTATGCCTTGAGGCATTCTTTAATTTTTTTGTTTTTGTTGGCGGCTGCTTCTCTGGGGTAGGTTAACAATGTGAGAATTAATTTTGCTTTGTTACAAGTTTTTTGATGGCTTCAGTTGGACGATGCTATTCTTGTTTGTAGGAGGTCGTGAAGCATATCTAATGAATAATTAATTGAATTAAATGATAAGGAGAGAAGAGCAATTTTTATGAGGTGACTAGAGAAATTTTACTTCAGTTTTATTTTAACTAATTTATTTTCAAAATATGTGAATATGTAATTGCATTTTCCTTGCACATTTCCAATTCAACACATTATGCAAATCAAAATATACCTTCTATTCTCCAATATATTGCTTCAGAGTTCATTGACTGTAAATCTTTTTTCAAAACCATTACTCAAAGTCTGGGGCTAGGATTCGAAACAAGATTCCTGTTCGCTTTTGTGCACGTAGCTGGGTAATATATGAGCGGACATTAGACATACATATGTATGTACATATGTAGCAAAGAATGACACATGAACTGTGTCTGGCATACCCAAGTGGCAAATGGTATTATTAATGATCCAATTGACTTGCCTTCAAGCATCATCCTTAATAGATACTACATTACTTTTGATGAAGGCAAATGAAGTATGAGCATAAATGGGAAAAACGAATTTAGGAAACATTTCGGCTCAACACTTGTAGATTTGTGGAATGTTATCTATTTCAAACTTCTAAACAGGTTTGTATTCTCCAAGAATGATTTAGTAACTCAGTCTTCAAGTAAATTTTTCTACTCTTCAAATCTAAAATTATGTAAACGAAATGAGTTCGGCGAGTTGTCTTATGCCTTAATTTTAGATAACTTTATCTTTTCTTTGCGAATTACTTTAGAATATCACCAAGTCCATCTTTGAGCAGAGTTTGTCCCTAACTTTAAGCTTTTTGTTTCTAGAGGTTTTTTTTTTGTGCACTCACACTTTGTCTCCGCCACACAATCGTTTTGTGTGCACCCTTGTGTGCCCGTTCCTTGCGTTTTGTCTAGCGACGCCTGATGTTATGCTACAGTTTTCTTTGAGTCTTTTTGTTTGACTTTGTTGGTTTTGTTAATATGTATAGAAGTAAGTGGCATTCTTGTTGCTGCTTTTGTCTGTTGCTTTACACATTTTCTGTCTTTGCTTTTGTGTGTCCAATTCAATAGAAATTTAGTACATGTTGCTTGAAACTAATCGATGATGGGTTTATATTTGGAAAAGCCCGACGCAGTGATTAATTAACAATAGCAAAGTATACTGAAGAAGTAGGTTAAATGAAGTTTAACATTCACCTTTAGCACAAAGAGCAAATGAATAAATGCACAAGGAAATGAATTTGCTGTCTTTGTTGTCAGTCTCTGACCAGTTCCTTTTTGTATTTTGGCAGTATGCCAGTCTAAAGTGCCAGTGGCTATCCAAGCTCGTTTATTTAACTCAACCAAAAATTAATAATTATATGGCCAAGAGATTCACAAATATGTGACACGTGTGTGTGCCATATTTTAAACTAAGAGAAAGATAATTTTCATACACAGGAAGAAACTGAAGGATAAGTAGTACCGTAAGCACAAAATTCTTAATTTTAATCACAAATTTCTTCAAACTGTTCCTTTTGGGCACATTTTTAGTACACTTTAAATTATTTTCATATTTTTCAGACCTTCATTTTAAGTTCTGAAACAATGCCGATCTACTCTTGAGAATTCTTACTGAATTTACCATATAATTAAATTAATTTTTTACCAACACGGTGTTTAAAAATTATCCTTTAGTCGCTTCTACCTTAATGTAGTATTTTGCATCAAGGCGTTTGACCTTCCTACGCCACTGCCCAGACTCAATGGGCAACATGTCCACAGTGCTGATACAATGCAAAATTATCATCTGGGATGAATGCACTATGGCACACAAACATTCTTTTGAGTACAACACTTAAGTAAATACATGGTTACAAAGGGTGATTTCTTAAGAGCTGTAGAAAGTAAGAAAGTTTTTCAAAAAAAAAACACATAAAATTCAGCAAAATACATGGAATCTTTATTTGAATCGATAGAACGGTCAATATAATTTAATGTTTGAAGATTATTTCATGCAAATGTTGACCGTGACTGCGCCTCAAATGGTCCATCCGCTTAGTCCAATTTTGGCATACTCTTTCCAACATTTCGGCCGGTATCTCACGAATAAATGCTTCAATGTTGTCTTCCAATGCGTCAATTGAAGCGAGCTTGTCTGTATAGACATGAGCTTTAACATAGCCCCACAAAAAAATAGTCTAAAGGCGTTAAATCGCACGATCTAGGCGGCCAATTGACCGGTCCCGAACGTGAAATAAAATGTTTACCGAACTCGCCTCTCAATAAGTCCATTGTTGCGCGTGCTGTGTGGCATGTGGCACCGTCTTGTTGAAACCACATGTCATGCAAGTCAAGCTCTTGCATTTTGGGCAAAAAAAGTTGGATATCATCTCACGGTAGCGCTCACCATTCACAGTTACGTTACGATTCGCATCATCTTTGAAGAAGTACGGTCCAATGATGCCACCAGCCCATAAACCGCACCAAACTGTAACTTTTTTTGGTTCATTTGGATGCTTTTAAATTTTTTCTTATTCGCTCAAAACAATTCTTTGAAATTGAGCCAAAAATGAGCTTCCCGCTTGACACAATTTTTCGGTAAAAAAGTGATCTTCGGCCAACTTTCTCAGCCCATAAACCAAAATTTTTAATTTTCGTTTATTGTATGGTTGGATTCTTGCACCAGCTGTATTTTGAAAGGCTTCCAACCTAAATCCTTCCGCAAAATTTTCACTTTTGAGTAACAGATGCCCAATTTCTGCAAACCGCCGAGGAAAATATATCGATAATTGATGGTCATCATTAACACTGGCCGATAAGCTGCGATATTTTCTTCAGTTCGCACTTTACCGTAAGCGTGTTGGTGGTTTAAAGTCCAACAATGGTAAATTTCGCCGAAATATTCACATAACCGAAAATAATATTATTTTAACATAAAAATGGGAAGAAGCGCGCGATGAACTTTTTAATAAAAATTAAAATTTAAAGCGTTGTTCGTTTGTAAGACGATTCATGGTTAATTTTAGACCAAACTGGAGATGTTTGACAGTGAAACAAACAAAAGAAACGTGCGCGGAGCTGTTTAAACCAGTGTTGCCAAAAAGATAATAGCTAAAAAATCACCCTTTATATGATGAGATACACAAAAATGTTGGATTGATTCAAGTCTATTTTGACTTGATGCATTTGGTTTAATAATTAAGCCCATGAATTATTTTATGAAATTTTTTGATCACATAAATGCGCTCGGTTTCTGATTATTAATGATACTTTTGTCGGGAGAAAATGGTACCCAAGCCGCGACTCTTATTGAAGTGTCGATTTAAACGCGATCTTCTGATCAGTTTCGGCTCATTTTCGAGTCATTTGTGAAACTTTTTCAATAATTCACATTGACAGCATATGCATAAGTAATCTTACTTTAATCATCTAAAGGGCTCGGGCGTTATGTCATGACACCGCTGCTGGAATTTGGGCGTTAAGTCCGAAATGAAAACGGACTTAACGCCCGAATTAAATTTGGGCGATAAGTCTTCGGGCGTTATGTCATGACACCGCTGCTGGCGGCATGGCTAACTCCACTTCGGGTCATCTGAAATGGAAAAAGTAAACGGTGTTAAATTCACTACAGATGTAATTCGGTCCCCTACCTCAATCGTAATTTTGCGATTTTTTTTGTACAAAATGACGGCCATTGAATAATCAAAAATCGATTTTGGTCAACTTTTTCTTGTATTTTAGTGTAACAAAAATAGTAAAAAATTTTAAAAATTATGATTGAAATAGGGGCCATAATGGTGACAATTCAGCGTCGATTGCACTTTGTTTCATCAAAATCGGTTCAGAACTACGGGCGCAATCAGTGCCGCCAGCTCGAAAAACGTGGTTTCTAGATAAATGCGCTTAAAGCTTGCAGTTGCTTGGCAAATTGGGTCACCTTGGGTTTTTAAAAGGGCTGTATCTCCTAAAGTATTTCGAATTTCAAAAAACCCTTTTATGACGATATTCTCAAATATCCAAAGCTGCAAATATTTTCCAAGTAGAAATACCCTCTTAAATCAGAGTAACCTTTTGAAAAGTACAAAAAAATTTTGTTTGAGTTCAACGCCAACTACAAAAATATTTAAAGTTGTAAGGCTACATTGCGTATGAGTAATATCAGAAACTTTAGAGCCCCATCGCGTCCACTAAGTCCTAAGTATTCGAACTTTTTTCTTTTTTTCGTTGAATATACAACCTAAACTAACGAATCAAGCGGCGCCAGTATGACCTTAAATTTTCCATAAAAAAAAGAACTGCGCTCTAGTGAACAAAACTTAAGTCACAAAATCGAACTAATTTTCATCTCCTGTTGAGACCGATTTTATCTGCTGATATGTGAATTTCACACCAATAAATGGTCAAAGTGCTAAAATAACCAAAAATTTCGAAGTGATGGGGCATTTTCCTAAACGGATTCGTGAATAGCTCACCTAAATCATCCATAATCACCATCACTTCATCTAAAAACTGAAATCAGCATTCTTGTATAAATCATGCTTAATTCAATTTCATACAAGTACGATGCGGAGTAGAACTTTTAAGAGCATGTCCTGTTCTGGCACATATTTTTTTCTAAGTGTATGCACAAGCAATATTCGAGGACAGTTTAGAGTCCACTCTGTGTTTATACAAGTATGTTTGCATGTTTATGTGTCTAACGCTTGTCCCTTGGTAGCTTGTGGGTTTCAACTTCTGTTTTTCTTTCTCTCTCTCTCTATCTCGTTCGCTCTTTCTTTTTGCCCAATTATAAAAGTTGTTAAACTGTTGTTTTTTTCTCTCTTTTTGCGACGGTCTCCCAGCTGCATTCTATATAAATTTACACTTTTTTACGGACTCTCCAACTTTTTACAGTTCTGAACTTTGGTATGGGTTTTTCTTTTGCGGTGTTTGTCATTTTCTGCTTCAACTGGTTTTAATTTCTGCTTTACAAGAATTTTCCTTAAACGATTTTCAATCAGTTTTTTGGTTTTGTCATTGCCAGCCAAAGTTAATTAACTTAAAAAAAAAAAATGTTTAATTAATTACGAGAGTTGCAGAAATTCTACATCAAGTTTAACTAGTTAAGAACTTAATTTCATTTTATTTCCGGGCAGTCTTTCAAAACGAAATGAGCTCAGATTACACACATTTATATTTATTATGTTGAGCCAGTTTGAAACTTTGTTAAAGTGCTCAGACTGGCAAAGCCTGAAGGTTCATTAAAATTAAACAATTAAAATTGTAAATTTCATTTGCAAAACTAACTGATGGCGTTGCTTAGCACAGGTGCAAGGCCTGAGAAGGAAAAATGTTGTCAAATAAAGCTGATGGTATCTATAAATTTTCACTGGAATGACTAATACCAAACCCGACAGGGTTCCAAATTTTCATACCAGGTTAAGCCTTGCCTATAAAAAAGTAGTCCCTATACACAGAGAAAAAATATGTGAAAACTACCTGAAAATGTAGTTTTCCTACACTTTTGACAGGGATTTCCACTCACTACGTTTATGTAGCTATTCTACATGCCCCTTTACTTTGCCTATTTCTATAAGCGGCACGTAGCTTTTCTACACGCCACTTTTACGGCCAAAAATGCTATTTGCACAAACGAGTGCGGGGAGGAGGGTAGAGTGAGCAAAAATGGGAGGAACGGGGACAAAGAGGGCAAGGTCTTCCTTCTGAAGAACGTACAACTTAATTTTTTCACTTTCCTTGTCTGAGAATCCAACTCACAACTTACTTACCTTGTCTCGGAAATTGAGAACACTGGCCAGCATCTTAGCCCAAACGACTATCAACCACTTGCGCGGCAATACTGCAAATCTTATCTGCTAAGGGAAGCCACAAGCGATGTTGAGAGAATGTGATCAACAACACGTTTCATTAAGATTTTCTAAGTGTAGCATTCAGAATTTGAAATCCTTTAAGTTTATTTATAAAACCTACATGTCACTTATGGAGAACAGGTTTCTAAACGAAAAATAAAACTTTTCTCTTCTGATTTTGAGCAACAATTCTCGTTTATAGGTAGAAATTCCACACGCGCTTGTAGGCTTTCAATATCTAAAGGACAATGTAAAAATCCAAAAAGTATTCAGACTATTTAATGAAAAATGTAGAAATACTTTGGAAAAAACTGATTTTCTCTTTCATGTACCGTTTGCATTTTTCCGCGCAACATTTTACTTCTTTACATGGCTCGCTTACTTTTATATTGCTACATGTAGCAATACATGTGCTTTTTACTTGCAACGTGTAATAGGCTATTCACACTGAGCACATGTAACATCCATTATCCAAAATCATGAGTTATAAAATATTTCTAAAAGACACTGATCCACTTATTAATTTGACATAACAAAAATTTAAGAATATTGGCCTAGCAAATAGTTATTAAGCATTCTAACTCAGTATATGGGATGCAATAGCCAAGATCCATTGAAACATATATGTTTTGATTCCTCAGCAAAGGTTCATACTAGGCCGCTATGTAAATGGAAAGACGCTTGTTGACATTTTAATTAACAGCACACAATTGAAGATTTACCAATATCAAAACCATAATGAGCGTATTTCTGTCCTGGAAGGAATAATTCAAAAACATGTATATGTGTCAATGGAACTTGGCTGTTATTAGATGAGCTCAGTGGGAAAAGCCATCAACGTTTTGTTTTCTTCCTTTTTTTGTGTGAATTTTAGCAGGGTAAGCTGCGTTACATTTAGGATTGTCGTTTTTACACGCGGCATGTAGATAATTTGGTTTTCTCTGTGTCGTCGAATTCAACTTTAAAAAACTTAAAAAGAATCTTAGAAGGAGCACCTTTTTTATACCCGTTACTCGTAAAGTAAAAAGGGTATACTAAAGTCGTGCAAATGTATGTAACAGGCAGAAAGAAGCATCTCCGACCCCATAAAGTATATATATTCTTGATCAGCATCAACAACCGAGTCGATATAGCCATGTCCGTCTGTCTGTGTAAGCACCTAGATCTCGGAGACTACCTAGATCTTAGAGACTACTATAATCCTTAAGCAGATCAAGTTTATTTCAAATTTTGGTCACGCCCCCTTCTGCCCCCACAATGTTGAATATTCTCTGTTGAATAACTCTTACAATATAAAGATATCAAGCTCATATTTTGCAGTGAAGTGTATATGCCCTGTATCTACAATCTCTGAAGTTCATAAAGATCGGTATTATTCAAGCTATAAAAGTTATAAACTGTTGATACTTTTGGCCTGCTTTGTCTGCTTTATAATTTGATGTTTTATTAATGTTAATGCTCTGTTAATAACCTAAGGGACGGGTCATATCGACGTCGGGCTGGACCGACTTTAACTTACGCTCTCGCTCTAAGCTGTGATTGATATCGGCAACATTCACGACTATCAAGCGTACGCGAGAGTTAACGACCAAAGCATAGTAATGAATACAGCCACAGGCACTTAGCAGTTAGACACTCATGTAGCAAGAAGCCCTGTTATTCAAATTTCAATCGTTAGATTAGTCCCGAAAGAATTATCGATATTTTCTTCGATAGACCAAAAGCTGATTCCAACACTAGCTTGGTAATGGCTGAACCAAAATGTTGATAAATTTTCCCTTTTTTAAGAAGTCAACAAGTCAAAAAATGCTTGTTAGATAAGAGATTAATAGGCTATTCACACTGCACATCTTTCATCCAACATCCACATCCTGAGTTGAAATGTAAATAACTATTGAAACAACTTTTTAAAATTTTTGTTTTGCAAGTTGTTAGTGGATCTGTTTTATAGAAGTATGCACAAACTTGACAATTTTGACCAGAATATTTTTTGACCCTGTTTTGGAAAATGTTAATGTGCAGTGTGAATAGGCTATTTTCAAGAAAAACTTTTAGAGAACTCGTTTTCTCATTGCTGCGGCTGACTTTTGTGGAGTCAGACTTCCTTTAGCATGCCTTGTAGCTATCCCACGATTTCCAAAGGCGAATTCCGGCAAGTATTCAAGTCTCTGCCATGACTCGGTCTACTGTTTTCAACATTCTCTAAAATGTATTTGTTTAACTTAACAAAGTCCACAAGTAAATGTTCCTCAGCCACGAAAACTTCTTCCACTTTGTTTTTTTGCAGCTTTTTTTACTTTTCCGGAAAAAAACAACCAATAGTATTAAAAAAATAGGGGAAAGCAAACTTCGGCTCGCCGAAGTTTTGTATCCTTGCAGTTTGATTTTCAAATAAGACTACTTTTCAGACCTTACTTTTCTATGGGAGCTATACTATATAGATGTCCGATTTCGACAAAAATTAGTGGAATCTTAGAAAAGCATAACAAACTAACATGTGCATTTTTGAAGGCGATTGCATTTCAAACAAAAAAGTTTTTCTCACTAGAACTTTTTTTCGACCGATCATTCATACTGCAGCTATATGCTATAGTTATCCGATTTTGATAAAACTTTGTTGAAATGTGTTAAAGTTTATAAAATAGGAATATGCCAATAAAAAGAACGTTTTAATCACAAACAAAAAAGTTCTCCTCACTAGAACTAGTTTTTCGACCGATCGTTCCTATGGGAGCTATATGCTATAGTCATCCGATTTCGACCAAACTTTGTCGAATTGTTAAAAAGTATATAAAATAAATGTATGCCAATGATAAGGACGTTTTCATTAAAAAACATTAAAAAAGTTTTTCTCACTAAAACTAGTTTTTCGACCGATCGTTCCTATGTCAGCTTTTTGCTATAGTCATCCGATTTTGACCAAACTTAGTGAATTCATTGGAAAGAATAGTAAACTAAGAAATACGTACTTTTGAGGCGTTTCCATTAAAATCAAAATAGTTTTTCTCACTAAAAGTAGTTTTTCCACCGATCGTTTGTTCCTATGATAGCTATATGCTATAATCATCCGATCTGGCCAGTTCACACAAATGTGCAGCGTATTTGTACCAAAAGAATTCGTGCAAAGTTTGGTGAGGATAGCTTTAAAACTGACGGAGGAGATAGCATATAAACAGACGGACGTACAGACGGACAGACGTACAAGGCTAAATGAACTCAGCTCGTCGTGCTGATCAAGAATATGGCGTATACACAGAGAAATCAAAATAAAACTACCTAAAAAGTGTTGTTTTCCTACATTTTTACAGGGATTTTCCAACCACTACGTTTATGTAGCTTTTTACATGCCGCGTTTATTTTTTTCATTTCTACATGCGGCATGTAGCTTTTCTACACGCCCCTTTTTCGGGCAAAAATGCAACAAACACAGCTGATGTTTGCGACTGGTTGGACGGTCTCTGGTCTGGTTGAAGCGATAGGAATATATCGATGTCGGGTGAATCTGTACTTGAGAGAGCCAAAGTAGTTTTCGAGCAATAAACTTGTTCAGCGTTAACCAAACCTAAACATTTAAAATTAGGCCCAAGAGGGCAAAAATGTGAAAATAAGATACTAAATTGGTTGAAAATTCCCGGAAAAGTTTGTATGAAAAATCATTAACTCACCTCCCATCAACTAAAGGGCCACCTTTTAATTTTCTAGTCCACAAAACACCATAAAAATCAATCAGAATTAACCGTTATAGTACTTATTAACAACGAACAATATGTTTAAAAAATTTTTTTAATATCTGATAATGACTTTTCATATGTCTTAGTACTCACATCTGCCTGCTCTTACCCAATATTAAGTCAAACATCTGCTACTACTTATATCTCACTTCCCTTCCCCTTTTAACCTACACATAAGTAAGTAATGCCAAATAATAACAATTTAATTGAGAATTAATGGCACATTTTCGCCAGCTGCTTTTGCCTCGCACATAAATTAACTAAATAAGTAGCAAAGTAAATAAGTGGTAGGCCCATTGACTGGCTTACTCCTTAATTATGCTACTTATGGCAAAACAAAGATTTTCACAAGATTAAATTCAGACAGAAATAATTTACTTTTCATAAGATGTGATTTATGCTTACAGATTTGTAACCATTTAATTAGTTAGCTGAATGCACAAGACAGCTTCAAATAAATGAAATGTTTATCTTTTCAAATAAAAGCAAAATTGAAGAGCTTTGAAAAAAACAAAGGCCAGAAATGAAAATCCAAAACTAAAGCAAACAAAAGTAAATGGCAAAGAGTAACGAAAGAAAGCACAATTAAACTGAAGCATATTCAGCAAATTAAATCGCCAAATTTTTCTGATAAAGTAAGCAAATTTTTGATTACTGCAAACCCAAACCTGAACCGCTGTCAATTTGTAATTGAACTCTTCAATGACTTACCATTTAAATCATATATTGCTTAACCCAATTTCATTCTTGGCTCCAGCAAATATGCAATTATCACAGCAATTAGTGGAAAATTCGATTATTGCTGTAGGCTTTTGTGGATAGGTAAGTGGGGAGCGCAGTGTCATAATTGGAAAGCCGTTTGTGAATGCCAGCGTGAAATTGTAGCATTGTTGATCTATGGCCAGGACAGAAAGGATATGAAAGTTGAATCGACTGCTAAATGGGTAACCGCAACTGCCATGAGGAATCAACAGTTCACGGGAATTCAAAGTCCAGTTTTGAAATGGTTCAAACATTAATTAAAACTTAAAAATTGCTGACAATCTAATTGGCTTAAAGGTGACATACTTCATGAATTTTATTTGAAATGCAAATTGTTGAAGGCTTCATTTTGGTTATAAAAATATTTTCAATTTGCTTTCATATTTGGTTTGTTAAAATTAATTAAATTTTTCGCTTAGCCATATATTTAAGCGGCGTTTATAAGCTTTCAATTAAATTTTCACCATGAAAAATATATTTCAAATAATAAATAAGCTTAATTGCTCTTTAGAAATCGCCGTAATTACATTTTGTGCATACAAGAAAATGCAATTTTCTAAATTGTCTGACTAATAGTTTCCCAACAAAGCAAAGCAAATTAAATAATTGTCTATTTCCGCCAGGCAAGTTGCCCAGCTTCTTGCCTAGGGCAAGGGTTGAAATTGATTTCAAATTAAATTGAACTCAATGACCTGTTAAAATGTCACCATGCCATTTTAAGCCTTTGTTCGAAAGTTAAGGCCTTAAATTTTGCAGGTCTAACCAGGCCTAAGCTAATATTTTTGAATTAATTTTAAGCTGATTTTTACCCAATTTTATTAATTGTTTGTTTGTTGTTTTGTCTCTTAGCCAAAGCTTTCCCCAACTTCTCATTAGCCTTCCTTCCTTTGGTATAACTTTAAAATCTCAACCTGTGTTTTTACCCTCATTTAAGGGCTGATTTCAAAATTAATGACCTACAATTGAGCGAGCCACTTTATCATGGTCTTTTTTTTATGGGGAAGGCCTAACTTTTTGTACGTTTTTCATTTTTAATGTTTATCATGGACTCGAGCCGTTTAGGTAATGGAAAATGTCTGTAGAGAAGTGAAGTTAAATTAGTGTAGTAAAAAATGACAAAAAAACAAACACAACAAAGGATGAGATTTAAAATACTTTTCTGGGCTTTTCCATTAGTATGAGCCTGGGGAGTAAATGAGTTTGTTGCTCTAGACTTTTGGATAAGTTGGCATATTTACTAAACAAAACCAGAAAAACACAAAACTGTACTCGAGCTCAAAAAAGATAATATAATCAAGCGATCTTCCTACTCAAAAACTAAAAAAAAATCCAAAATTATTTGTCAGCTCCAGGGGTCGAACACACGAATGCCACTGAGGCGTCTGAAACTCGTCGAAAATATTAAGCATTGACTCTCAAAATCAACTGGTTTACCATTTACCATTTTACATGGTCTTGTGATTACCCTCATTAAAAGCCAAAATAAACTGTCAAGAATAAGTTGACTTGCCTTTAAAGCTGTCATTCTGTTGGTCTATAATGTAGAATCTTTAAGGCATTTGGCATTTGGGCATATTCAATTATCTGCCAATTTAAAAACGAATTTTCGTTCTTTGTTTACATTTCTGTGAACAAAACACAGGCAAAGTAATGAAAACAATATTTATAATAATGAACATGCAAGCTGAGCATATGCTAGCAATTTAGAAATCGCTTCTGAAGTTCAACTAATTTGGTTCAACAACAACCCCTAACAACATTGCACCGGACCGTCTCACGAAGGAAGCAGCTATACCAGAGCCAAAACGATTGAACGAAGAAGGTTTTTTGACAAACGGCAGAGCATGAAAACCGCAATGTTCGTTTACCGAGAATTGATTGAGAATGCGAATATCACGTTCAGTTGGAGAATTTTGCAATGTTGACCGGAATGGATGATTATAACCATTCGATTGCAACACTGGAATCAAAACGTTGCAGGGTTTCTAAGTTGGAATTGGGGAAAATTAATAAATTTCGCGAATTTGAGTGTTCGCGTTGCCCGAGGTTTAAGTAGAAGAAATGGGCGGATGTCGACCGCAGAATTTAATGTTCGATTTTGATGAGCTTGAGGATGGTTGACGCTTGCCCGAGTGTCTAAATTTAAGAAATGGGCGGAATGGTCATAAAACCACGAATTTCAAAAACTTTACCGTTCATCCGGCCATAAAACTTTGGCACGCCCCGGAGGTTTCTAAGGTCCAAAATCCGAAATTTGCAAAATAACTTATGAGTATTTAGGCGTGTATATTACAATGAGGCGTTGTAATAATGATATTGCGAATTTGCAGTTTTGGATTTGAGCCTATATTATTGTGAGACTTGAAGACGGCAGTAGGGGTAAACAGGGGGGATAAACAAAGCGGTCAAAAAGCACGAAATTTGCCAAATATTATGAGTTTAGATTATATGAAAATGAAGATGGTTATGAGAAAAAGATCGAACGCCAGCCCGCCCATCCGCGTCACTACCCCCCATATATCAAAGTGAAAACATGTTTGTAGTTTGTCCCTTAGGCGTCGAAACCGCTGGCCGTCTTCACGTTTTACAGTAGGTTATGTCGATCAGGAAAGTGTCTCATGTCTATAAATGGTAAAAAACCACGAAATTGCCAAAATACCGTTCCTCCGATTGCATTGAAAGTTTGGTGGAAGGTTAAACGCTTGCCCGGAAAATGGCGAAAAATGGTCCAATAACTGCGAAATGCTTTAACGCTTGCCCGAAAAGGCTTCCAAGCAAAGCTCGCAAGAACTCTCAACACTTTCAACGTGTCGGCAAAAAACAGTGGTTACGGACACAGCGAAAACAGGAAGCGAAGAACAGTTTCTTCCCTTTCTTTCTTATTTGGCCCGTATTTATCACAACCGTTTGACGGTCTCGACCGCTGCTTTAACGCCCGCCACCGCGTCTGGTGCGAGCTGGCACCACTGTTCAGTTCAAGCGCCTTTATGTCTTCAGCACCTGTTTTCCCAACTAAGTTTCGGTCGTCCTACGCTCCGCTTTCCCTAATTCGTTCGCTTCCGCCTGTACACTTTTTTACTGGACCTTCTTTAACCATACGAGGACATGTCAAGACAGCGCAGCCGCGTTGTTTAGCGCTTGACTAGGTCAGTGTCCCCCATAGAGCTCATACAGTTCGGATTCATTCGGAGAAATTCACCGCCAACGTTTAGAGGTCCATAAATCCTCCGAAGAACTTCTCTGTTGATATGGATCATATATTTTTTTAGTGCACGCTCACAACAACATTTGAAAACTCCTGCTAACTAAAATCCGTGTGTTAATTGTCTGAAAGCAATGCCATATTCAATTCAATATTTATTTTTCTACCCAACAAAAGGAATAGCTTTCCACCTGCGGCCTGCAGGCTAAAAGAAATTAAATATACAAGTATATGTATATACTTACTTGTCGGTCCCTTTTTGCCGTTGGCCAATGGCTTTATTATGAAAATCCCTTTTTAGAATAACAACAAGGGACAGCAGAAGCAATTGAATGATGTTTTATTCAATCGTTTCAATTTCACTTTAATTTGATAAGTCTAATAAAGTGAGGTAAATCAGCTTTCAATTAAAGGAGGTTGCGGTTGATTTCATTGATTTCCCAAACTTTCCTCCCCTTTGAAATGCTAGTTGAATACATTGCTCCCACATTTTGTAAATTTCCTTTTCTCTGGCAAAAATAACTAGTTTCATGATATAAAAGGATCCACTGGTCACTGGTCCATGCTTTTAATACTCGCTCAGTTCCATGTGCAAATTTGATTGCCCCACACAATTTTCCTGAAAGCATAAATCACATAATTAAAGCAAATATTGCTGACCGTCCAGCTCAGCGTGAACAAATATTATGCATACGTCCCATGGGTCCAAAATGAAAGAGTTAAAAAGTACGATTAGTTGCTAAAGAGTTGATAATTGAAAATGTTTGTGCATAGATATTTAGCTAATTTAATTTAAATTGATTTTAAATTTTTCTTTCATCTAATTTGCTTAGTTTATTATTATTTATTTCATCTGTACGAACTGTATGAGTTCTATGGGGACACTGACCTAGTCAAGCGCATAAAACAACAGCGGCTGCGCTGGCTTGGACATGTCACTCGTATGGATGAAGAAGCTCCAGTTAAAAAAGTGTACAGGCGGAAGGCGAACGAATTAGGGAAAGTAGGAGCTGTAGGACGACCGAAACTTAGTTGGGAAAAACAGGTGCTGGAAGACATAAAGGCGCTTGAACCGAACAATTGGTGCCAGCTCGCACAATTTAGAGGCGAGAGGCGGGCATTAATAGCAGCGGCCGAGACCGTCAAACGGTTGTGATAGTAATATCGGGCCAAATAAGAAAAGAAGATTACTTCTTAGGTTTAAAAAAAATTTGGCGCAAACATTTCTGCAATTTTTTTAAACGAAGATATTTTATTTTGAGTACATGTACTCAAATCTATTAAAACTTCTACTGCCCAAAAATATGCTAGGCGAAATCACTACAGTTGGCTAGGCATTTGCTAAGCTACTAGATTAGTTAAGAAAAGTTAAGCGAATTGAAACCGAGTAAGTCCAAATCACTTAACATTCACCATATGATCTAGCAACCGTGGATATACTTTACATATAAAGGTAACGAATTTAAAATTGAAATGCCAATGTTTATACGAAAATCACTAGAGATTTCTGTGTCATTCCCGATAGATTTATAAAATCGGTAATCCAGTTTGGAAGTTATGGTTAAATATCTTAGCTAACCTCTCTAGAGGGGGAACAAATTCCAAGTTTATTAATTCAAATAAAAACTCTCGCTAGTTTTTAACATATATTTAGCTAGCAACTAACCCGGCTAGCTTCGCTACACCGCCATCAGTTAAGCTATTTAAGCCGATATTATATTAAGCCGATATCAGTTTTTCTTTTCCGACTGGGGATGGATCTCTCAATTTGGAAAATATTTGACCTATTTTTTTCCCGCGTAGAGCACACAAACCGAATCCTCTATACTTCGGCTCAAAGCAGAGAGTAACTCTTATGCCCCAATTTTATAAAGATCGGCCCAAAAATATTGGCCTTTTCCACCAATTCTTCAACCATTCCTCAAAGTTTCATTGCAATCGGATGAACACTATAATTTTGCAAATTTCGCTGTTTTTGTACCATTTCTTCGACTTAGAAACCTTCCCGGGCAAGCGTCCACAATTTCACAAAGTTTCACCGAAATCAAAAATTTTGCATATATCGCAGTTTTTGGATCATTTCCCGAGCATTTCTTCTTCTTAAAAACCTTCCCGGACAAGCGTCCAACCAATCCCCAAAGTTTCACTGTACTCAGAAAAACGGTATAATTTTGCAAATTTCGCAGTGACTGATAATCAAGACGCTCCAAGGTAAGTAGACTACTACTATATTGAGAAGTAAACTATGCCACCACTTTTCATTAACTGCCCGAAAAAGCTTTTCTCACTAGAACTTCTTTTTCGACCGTTCATTCATACTGCAGCTATATGCTATAGTCATCCGATATTGATAAAACTTTGTAGAAATATGTTAAAGTATATAAATAAGAATATGCCAATAAAAAGGACGTTTTCATTAAAAACAAAAAAGTTTTCCTCACTCGAACTAGTTTTTCGACAGATCTTTCCTATGGCAGCTATATGCTATAGTCATCCGATTTCGACCAAACTTTGTAGAATTGTGTAAAAGTATATATAATAAATGTATGCCAATGATAAGGACGTTTTCATTAAAAAAAAAAGTTTTTCTCACTAGAACTAGTTTTTTGACCGATCGTTCCTATGGGAGCTATATGCTATAGTCATCCGATTTCGACCAAACTTAGTGAAATCATGGGAAAGGATAGTAAACTTAGAAATACGTACTTTGGAGGTGTTTCCTTTAAAAACAAAAAAGTTTTTCTCACTAAAACTAGTTTTTCGACCGATCGTTCCTATGACAGCTTTATGCTATAGTCATCTGATCCGGCCGGTTCTGACAAATGTGCAGCGCATTTGTACACAAAGACTTCGTGCAAAGTTTGGTGAGGATAGCTTTAAAACTGACGGTGGAGATAGCATAGAAACAGACGGACAGACGGACAGGGCTAAATCAACTCAGCTCGTCATGCTGATCAAGAATATATATACTTTATGTGGTCGGAGATGATTCTTTCTATGCTTTACAAACATCCGGACAATTTTATAATACCCTCTGCAAGGGTATAAAAACTAAGAAACATACGTGCAGTCGAACACACGTGCAGCGACGTAAGCTGAATTTTTCCAATGGTGGTTTATGGAATATTCTTTAGACCCTTTTTCCTAAGTCCAGTAATCAGCATGTAAATATAATATCTTCTAAGGGGTCGTAATACCCAAATCCTCCCTCCCCTTTCATCGTAGCTATTCGTTGACCCTCATTTACTCTGATTTGAGATGCTAACTTTTGTGCAAAAATTCCCGAGGTTCTGAGTTGAAGTCCTAGACAAGATGAGTTTATAAACAAATATGTAAGTCTCAGGTTTTTTAGAAAAAAGACTTTGCCATCCCGTGAACCTCTCTCCCCTCCAGTTTCCCTCCCTTCACTTAATGTAGAAATGAGAAAAGTAAACGCAGCATGTTGAAAAGATAAACGTAATGTGTGGAAAATCCCGGTCCAAGCGTGTGGAAAACCTAAATTTTCATATGAATTTAACATATTTTCATTTCCCTCTGTATACCTATTAACATTTACTTAAACGTGCGAGTCTGAAATATATATAGGGTATTCAAGCGCCCCATTTGAGCTGTGGAGATGTTGAAATGAGGAAATTTTTAATTTTTTTCCAATTATACTGACTTGCCTACAAAAAATATAAAGTTTCTCAATTCAACTTCTCCACATCTCAACTGGGTGTCGTGAATACCGTAATAGATTTGAAAGTTAGAGTTAAATATCTAGACTTAGCTCGCAGCCGATTAAAAAAGTTCAAATTTTATAAATTCCAAAAGTTTACGACACAACTTGTCCTTGTGCCTTGTATTTTTTGATAGTCCCAAAACATTAGCCAAACTCAAACAAGATATTTAAGCAAAGTCTCTTCCGATTATAAAACTGGAAAAATAAAGCAAACATTTCCTGTTTCAGGGGTCGAACATACGTCCGTCAGTTTATCAGTTAAATTCTTTGCGCTTTACCGTGGCGGCTGAAATTTGTCGTAAATATTAAGCTCTTACTGTCAAGTAACATCAAAAAATACAACTTTTATGCCCTCATTGTATAATTTGTGGGCAAATAGACTATTTCCAGTTCATTTAAAATAAATACCCAATTTTCACCAATTTCTTTAATGCAAAAAGCTAAAAATGTATTACAATTCTCGTAAGAGAAAATGTGAAAAGTTGTTTCTTAAAATACCTCATCAGTGGCAAAAGCAACATCTCGTTACCGTCTGGCATAAAAACTGTCAAATGGCAAAGCATTAAAATGTAATTAGGATGTAAAACACGCACAAGAACACACACGCAGACTTAAACTAGCTGGCAGGGCGGGGCAGTTAACCAAACGTTCAACATATATAGGTACTTCTTCGGAAGGTGCGATGATGTGGCGCGACCAGGTGCAGCGAGATATTTCGAAGCTGGGTGTGCCCTTCTGGTGTGATGTTGCTCGGGACAGAGGCGAATGGCGGGCATTAGTTGCAGCGGCCGAGACCGTAAAACGGTTGTGATGCTATCATCAAGGCCAAAGAAGAAGAAGAAGGAGTAGACTTGATAGTAACTTTAGCTGAAAAAAGAAAGAAATATGAAGGCTGTAAACCTTTACAATTCCCTTTAATTCGCTTCGGTCCGGAAGCTAAAATCCATCGTACAAAATCGATTTTAGAAAATCGCTCTTGAAATGTTGGACTATTTGTCAATTTCCTCATATCGTTCGCCTAAATGTAAGCAATTTTTTAAAGATTTACACAGTATAATTGAAATCATTTTGTTAGTATTAGTTATTAAAAGCAGAATAAATTGTATTAAAAGAAAGTACAAACAAGGCATAAGAATGTTAGCTCAGAGAGCTTCTATAACATACTTTCAAAAACTGTAAAAAAGTTAGTACCTTAAGTTCTTAGAAACAAAATCTAAACAAAAACCGTCTGGACCTAATTGTCATTCATAAAAAAAATGTAAAGCATTGTGTTCTTGGCAAGTCTGTGTACTTCAAGAACAAACCTTGCATAAATGTGCGTGATTCCACCTGAAAATAATTGATTTTCAGCTATTTCTGTAAATTTTTGTATAAATTTATTCAAATGAATTCAGACTGAATGTAAAGCTCTTGGGAAAGCAAACAAATCAACAACAATCAACGAGAATCTTATAAATATTTTGTATTATTGTAAAACGTTTGCTGTTTGGCATACAAATGAAGTCTTAAAGATGTCTTTAATTTAAAATGGACTCGAATGTTCTACTCTACTAATTAACTAGTTAGTTGAAGCTTGAAAAGCCCCACCCAATATGGATTAATCTATTTAGCTAGTTAATGAAAAGTGGGGGCATAGTTTCCTTCTCAATATAGTAGTAGTCTACTTACCTTGGAGCGTCTTCATTATGCTTGAACCATTTGAATATTTAAAATAAGCTTTTACCGTAGGCAACGCGACATTTTATGGCGCTGTTGAATAATTGAGTAGATGACAATATGTATATCCATGGCATATGCCCCAATCCTGTCTTAAGACAGCCCACGCGCTGAGTGGAATTCAATGTAAGTCAGCAAACAGCTTAAAATCTTTCCCTATGTCTATCCAGCCAAAAGGTAAAAAGGATGGCTCCAAGGCAGCGGGAATTAAATATGCAAATTAAAGTAGAACCAAGCCAAGTAAAGCTAATTCCTTGCCCTGGCAAAGTATGCAAACATTTTCATCAAAGAGACCGAAAACTTCAATTCACTGGAGTGGAAAAGCATTTCGCGCTTTTGGCGAATATGTTGCGTGTGCTCCCAAGGACAACGTGAGGCACATGTATAAAAGTGTGTGTGAGTGAGAGTGTGCGGTCAAAAGGGCATAAATTTACCTGTCTCAACGAGTTGAAATTCTAATTTAATTTCTACAAGTAAAACTATAGAGCCGAAAGGATTATACTATTTTTTGGACAGAGGAATGCTAAAGTTATTCACCCGACTTCTGTATCTTTAATTAAATAATAGATGTGTAGGTTCGTAGATACATATAATAAAGGTGGATAAGTGAAAAATAAAAATAGGGGGCTCCTTTAATTGCCATTTTCAGTGCACTCTTCTGATAACACCGGCACGCAAAAATAAAACCGTTTGGCCCGGTCTCCCTTCAGTTTTGAGTAAAATGCAAAAAACCTCAAAAAAAAGGCCAAAAATTGAAAAAAAAAAACTGCAGTCACAGCAATCAAAAAATTTTTGCGGACCCGGATCACGTATGACTTTTGTGTATTTCAAATAACTAAATCTAAATCTAAAAGTTATTTAGCCGCGTAAAATATAAGTTAAGAAATATGAAAACATAAAAAATTTTAATATATAAAAAAAATTAGTCCTGCACATGGCCTTTGTGGACTTCGCTAAAGCCTTCGACAGTGTTAGCAGGGAGTGCATATGGCAGGGACTGCGAAGGAGAGGGATAGCGGAAAAACTTATGTCCCTCATCAGAGCGACATACGACAGCGCCCAGTGTAGAGTGCTTCACGGTGGAATGCTATCACAGCCTTTTCCAGTCCTTAGCGGCGACCGCAGGGATGTGCTCTGTCGCCCATTTTGTTTATAATGGTGGTTGCAACCTGCTCCCAACAACAGCGGCATTGGGTGGTAAATGACTACAAGACTGCGGCATCTGGACTATGCAGACGATATATGCCTCCTGTTAAATAGGCTAAGCGACCTGGCTAATACACTAGCCCACCTTGACACAGCTAAATCGGCAGGCCTCAAAATCAACACGAAGAAGACAAACGCACTCAGCATTCGTTCCAGACAATCCCAGGCTCTGGTTTTGGACGAAGAGCCAATTGAGCAAGTTGAGCAATTCAGCTACCTGGGAAGCGTAGTCGCTGTTGATGGAGTGACGGAGCTCGATGTGGATGTGCGCCTTCAAAAGGCTAAAGGTGCCTATATGATGCTGTCAGCTGTTTGGCGTTGCTCGACCTATCCACACTGGCTCAAAAACAGGCTCTTCATGTTCAACGTAATGCCAGTGCTCTTATACGGTTCTTCCACTTGGAAAATTACTGCTTCCATAGTGTCGAAACTCCAAACATTTGTAAACCGTTGCCTGCGACGCATCTTCTGAATGACAGAATACGGAACTCTGAGCTACTTGAACGAGCGAATATGGAGAGTGTCGACATCATAATACGCAGGATGAAATGGAGCTGGATAGGACATACATTGCGAAAAAAACGAGAACAACATCGCAAGGAATGGAACCCGTTGGACGGAGTCGGGCGGTTACGTGGCAGACCCAAAGAAACTTGGAGGAGGACTGTCGGTAGAGAGGCGCAAAGCATCGGGAAAAGTTGGGGAGAACTGAAAGCGACGGCCAACAACAGAGTTCGCTAGAGACAAACAGAGAGATCGCAGTCGCGAACGGCTTTACCTTGTTAGTTCCACCATGGGATGGTCCAGCTGCGACAAACACTTACGCAGCGCCGAGCTGTGGAATGTTTTTATCATCAGGGAGAACCCTCTGCTGAAAGTTAAATTGGCATTCAAGTTTGTTTGATTTGGTTTGCAGACGACTTAATTACTATTTGAAAACGCAGACGCAGAAAACAGACATGAAAAAATATGTTAAATTTGCGTGATAATTTTAAATCATCTACCTTAGCAGACAAATACAAGTACTTGTATTTGCTTACACTTTCCAACACTGCCTACGCAATTTGGGATATTTCTGCTTGCTGCTCTGGTCACACTGTTGTAACTTACTTGTACTCTGATTCAATTTATGGAGTTCATTACCTCACGGGCGGGTCTAGCGAACGGAACTGCCCGGATGGTAAAATTTTTTTTTTTTTTTTTTTATTATTTTTTATTATTTTGTATTATTTGTATCATGGTATTGCTGAGAACGCGGACCGCACGCTCCGGACAAATAGTTCCAGCATCCCTATTATACTGATCGGTGACTAAAGCTCAAAGCGAATCGTTCAAGAGGGAGACTGTCGCCCACTTTTAGAGTGTTCTTCTTTGCCCCTCGCTTTGTAGACTCGTTCCTCGTTTTTACTCTTCTCCATTGGCTTTTCCGGTTGCGCGCTCTGCTGCGAATTCATTTTCAGCGCTTTGTTTGAATTTCCAAAAGTAAATGTTTATGTGGCTTTTGTGGTTTAATTAACCACTCTTATTTATTCGGTATGCTGACGGTTGGCTAGCCAGCATAGGCAAACTCTCATACATTCTTAAGTCTATAAAAGGTGCGTGGCGTTGCCAGCTAGTTAGGTTAACATTGCACGCTGCCAGATTTATATAGCTTAGTAGCTACTGACAACTACTTGCATACTACATAGGCAAAAATAACGATTTGTAATTCTTTTCGACTTTTTTCACTAAAATCTATACATATCATAGGTCGAAAATAACAGTAACACTTATTTTCAAAGTGTTTCTCACTGACGGAAACGCAAAAAACACAAAAAATAATTTGTTTCTTACAGTGCCTTATTTTTCTGATTAATGTTTTTGTGTTTTCTATTGACTTTTAATTTTTAAAACAACAAAATATCTCTCTTTCAAAAACACTTATGTACAAAGAGTTTTCCTTTAAAAGTTATAGTAAAGGGTGATTTTTTAAGAGCTATAGGAAAGTTTTTAAAAAAAAACACATAAAATTCAGAAAAATGCATGAAATCTTTATTTGAATCGATAGTACGGTCCATATAATTTAATGTTTGAAGATTATTTCATGCAAATGTTGACCGTGACTGGGCCTCAAATGGTCCATCCGCTTAGTCCAATTTTGGCATACTCTTTCCAACATTTCGGCCGGTATCTCACGAATAAATGCTTCAATGTTGTCTTCCAATGCGTCAATTGAAGCGGGCTTGTCTGTATAGACATGAGCTTTAACATAGCCCCACAAAAAATAGTCTAAAGGCGTTAAATCGCACGATCTAGGCGGCCAATTGACCGGTCCCGAACGTAAGAAATAAAATGTTCACCGAACTCTCCTCTCAATAAGTCCATTGTTGCGCGTGCTGTTTGGCATGTGGCACCGTCTTGTTGAAACCACATGTCATGCAAGTCAAGCTCTTGATTTTGGGCAAAAATAAGTTGGATATCATCTCACGGTAGCGCTCACCATTCACAGTTACGTTACGATTCGCATCATCTTTGAAGAAGTACGGTCCAATGATGCCACCAGCCCATAAACCGCACCAAACTGTGACTTTTTCTGGATGCATTGGTAGCTCTTGCAATGCTTCTGGCTGATATTCACTCCAAAATCGACAATTCTGCTTATTTACGTACCCATTGAGCCAAAAATGAGCTTCGTCGCTGAACACAATTTTTCGGTAAAAAAGTGGATCTTTGGCCAACTTTCCAAGAGCCCATTCACCAAAAATTCTACGTTGCGGTAGGTCGTTCGGCTTCAATTCTTGCACCAGCTGTATTTTGAAAGGCTTCACACCTAAATCCTTCCGCAAAATTTTCCACGTTGTTGAGTAACAGAGGCCCAATTGCTGCGAACGGCAATGAATCGATGATGGACAATACAGCTGCGATATTTTCTTCAGTTTGCACTCTACGTAAGCGTGTTAGTGGTTTAATGTCCAACAATGTAAATTAGGTGCGAAAATTAGTCACAATAGCCCGAATAGCCGCTTCAGTGGGTCGATTAAACTGACCATAAAATGGAAGAAGCGCGCGATGAACTTTCTTAACAGAGCACGCATTTTGATAATAAAATTCAATAATTTGCAAGCGTTGTTCGTTTGTAAGACGATTCATGGTTAAATTATAGACCAAACTGAAGAGGTTTGACAGTGAAACAAAACACAAAACGTGCGTGAGCTGTTTAAACCTGTGTTGCCAAAAAGATAATGGCTAAAAAATCACCCTTTTGTAAAATGGCTTGTCAGGTTGACACAGCCCCAAGGCTTGTCAAGTTGACACAGCCCCAAAGGGCCAAAGCCGAGCCTCTCTCCATCTCTTGGCTCGTGCGCTTCTAATTTTAGCACAAGAGAAAGGGACCTACAGTTTAACGCCGAATCCGAACGGCAGTTTGAGAAGCTTTTGCATGGCTAATTACTACAAAGCTGGCGCCAACAGCAAAGAGGTGTGACCGGGTGTAAAGTTTATTCAAAGAAAAAACTTTTCATTAGATGTTCCGAGGCGGGATCAAACCCACGACCTCGCACCGCCCCCCACACTAGCCGCTGAGCCACCCAGCCACCATATTTACAAGGTCATCCTGGCACCAATATGGAGGTATGACGTCCAGGTTTATGTCATCGCCGCGAAGACCCACCTGAACAAAATCAGGGTCTTTCAGGCCAAAATCCTCAGACGAATCACTGGAGCTGAGTGGTTTATTCGCACTGGAGACATCGAGAAAGAATGTGGCGTCCCAATGGTTGGCGACACCATCAACAGCCAGGCTGCGCGGGCCCCGAACAAGGGCGGCCTCTCATTCCAACAACCTTGCCAGACATCTCCCCAAAAGTGCCAGATTTCAGTTTGGGCGGCATAAATTCAAAATTTTTATGGAAACAAATCGTGATTCTTATCAAATATTCTTAAAGAATATACATTAGGCATATTAAAACCACTAAGCGTTTTGATATTAGTGCAGCCCTGGATTTTTAGCAGGGCTGCAAAGTCAAGTGTTCGGACAGCTGCTTGTTGTGTTAAAAAAACGAGAAGCGGTCACTCAACTTTAAGCTTGTGCCAATTTATAACCTGTGCGTAAAAATTTAATCTAAAATATGGAAATTAAAGGTGAAGGTATGTAGAATGTGAATACTGAATCAAATTGTATGTTGTTCTTGTTATATGTTGCTTCTGTTTACCGTTTTGTTATGTCCTTATATAGAAAAACCTAACGAAAGTGCCCGTGAATTGTGGAGTATAACTAACTTTATGACAATTTATGACAAAAAGTAAATACGCAGAGTTTGACCTTAAAGTGTATTTCTCATCGTGTTATTAATGATTTTTGCGGCTTTTTGCGGCTTTGCGCGTATTCTCTTGATATTTGCAGTTAAGTTTGCGTTCAGCCATGCAACGCTGTTTAATGTATGAAACAAAAACAACCGAAATGCCCGTGCAATTTCAAGCTGGATTTTTGATTTTTGGAAATAATACTAAGAAAACAATATATTCAAAAGAGGTTGTGGAAGGAAATGGGCTTACACGTGGATAAGCCAAAGCAGAATGGAAATGGAAACTCCAACGATGGAAATACTGCTAGGAGGGCATTTACAAATGTGAAGTTATTTGCAGAAATCCTAGAATTTGATTTGTCTCTTCTAGAAAATTTCCACGTCGTGCTAATTCCGATTTCATGCGAACTTCCTATTAGTGCTTACAAGTTTCAGCAATTTTGTCAGAAAATAGTCTCCTCATACTTGTCCAAATACGCATGGTATCCAATGTCAGCAACTGTACATAAAGTTTTGATACACGGTTTCCAAATAATAGATTCGTCTGAAATACCAATTGGTTGTCTTGGGGAAAACGCTTCTGAAGCACGCAACAAGTATTATAAACGGGACAGACGATCACATGCTCGACTAAACTCTAGACTCAACAATATGACAGATGTTTTCCAAAGAGCAATGGATTCCTCGGATCCTCTTCTATCCAGCATATTTCTCAATAAAAGATTAGCTCAAATCCAAAAAAAAAAACTTTGCCAAAAGAGGTAATTGAGCTATTAGAGTCGCCAAGTTTTAAAAAAATAAACTGCACTAACATTTCCCCAGACATAGACAGCGACTCTGATGATGAAGTGGACTGTGATTCGATTCCTATTGAACTAGATGTTGAGCTAGATGAAATTTAAATAGTAAATAATCCAGGGATAACAAAATAGCAAGTGCTCTTTTTAATATACTTTTGAATAAAACTATTATTTACTCTATTTTTGTAAACTAAGAAGAAAAAGTTTAAATGTGACATTTAATTTGTTTTTATGCAAAAAAAAAAAATATGAATTCAGGATTAAAATACTATTTATGATTTAATGACTTTAAAATATAAATACACATTATAAAAATTACCTAAAATTTAAATATAAACGTTTAGGTAACAGAAATGCATGTTTAAAAAAAAAAAATTAACAGCAACTTAAAGCCCTCTTCTTGTCTTCTGGCCGCTATTTTTACAAATTTAATTTTGTTTCATCTTCGAGCCTTTAAGGCATTTATACTTACCAATTTCCCGTTTTGCTCTCTGATAATAGTGACTCCCGGAAAGCTGCGAACCATCAACACCTTTATTTAGAAGAACCTACTTTGAAGGCCGAGAACTTTTTAAACAGCCCTCGCATTGATACACTTTTAATTTTGTATATTTTGTAATGAATAGTACAACCAAATACAAAAAACAGAATTACGAAATTTTTTCCAGATTTCTTTCCATGAGATTTAAAAAACCAGGTAAAATTTAGCCGCCTACACCTGAAGAGGGCCTAATTATAATATGGGCGGTAAGGGTGGGCGTGGTCGGATTGTTGTACAACTTTGCCCAATTATTATACACTTAATGTCTATCAAATGTGCCAAATTGCAATTGTCTAACTACATTTCTCGAATTTATGCCGCCAAAGCTGAAATCTGGCCCAATGTGCACTGTACAGAGACTTACCGGCTAGACAAACCTAAAACACTTACCAGCTAAATCGTATCACCCAAGTTTTTCGCAGTTAGTCTCAAGCTAAAATCCCTACTATAAGACAAGCACAACATTTTAAACACACCCTAAACTCAAATAATATTGTACAATTTTTATGAATATTCCCTGCAGTACAAGTTAGCATTAAGAAGTAACAGTAAGCTGTAAAAAAAAAATTGGTTTTAAGGTGCTTATTTCACAAATAAATATGTCATAAGCATTAAAAAAAAAATACGGATGCTTGGCCTGCTGGTAGCCCAGACCTGAATCTTTTGGACTAAAAACTGTGGTTTTTTCCTATGGCTTTCTCTACTCGACACCCAAATATTGAGACTTTGAAGCGCGAGCAGTGGACAATTTCCCAATGCATGAGGTGTGCACTGCGATCGATGAATGGCCAGAGAGACATCGGCGTTGCTGGAAGACACAAGGCGGCCATTTCGAATAAGTTGTTCTACGTTTTGTAGCCATTGAGTGACCGAATAAAAAGGAGAAAAAAGTTTTGAAAAATATTCATTCGTTTTCATTTTATGATCAAGAAATTGTGAACCAAAACAAATACGAGTACTGGGTACTGTGATTTGCGGCAATGCCTCGAGAGCGCTTGATAGTCGTATGGGCTAAGATGTCGGCATTTGTGTTTAAATTCCCGAGACAAGGTAAGTCAGTTGTGTGTTCAAATTCCACTTAAGATAAGTAAAAAAATAATGGGTGGAAAATCTTCGTCAAAGGTGTAGAAAGCCTTAATTTTCATGTAGTTTTTTATATATTTTGCTTTCTCTGTGTACAAATATTGTTAATATGCGGTTCCAACTCAACTAAAATTGCTTTTTAACATTAAATAAAATTTATATAAATTTTTCCGCTGATCTGTATTTAACATAACCCAAGGGCATAGCCAGTTTTCAAGTTTCTAACAAGTTCATTTCGCCTCACCACTGGATAGCCACTGCCACCAAAGTAACTATTTAATCTCCATTCTTTTGGTATTCTGGCAGACAATGCCAGCGGCTAGCCAAGCTCATTAATTTAAGTCAACGTAGAACTCATGTGTAATGAAGCCAAAAATTTGCATTTAAAACTGAAACAAGGCACAAAAGTGCAGACCAAGCAATTACATGGAACATTTTTCAGGGTTTGCAGTGCCGCAGACGCTGAAGTGGCTTGGTCTCTGGTCGCTAGCCAGGACTTTAGCCAAAAGAGGCAATTTTTCATTTTGGCACGACATTTTGGGACTGCATGTTGTCATAACTCAAGCTGCTGCCAGTTGTTCTTGCTGTTTTGATGGTAAGTTAAATACTGACCTTAATCCGGTCCATAACAAGTTTTGGCTAAACTAATGATCATTTACAAAATTGGTAAGTTTGTTCACAACATTTTGGCGTTCTCTTACTCTCCCTGGAAAATTATTCCAATTCATTTACCCAGTTCGAAATTCCTTTCAAATGCTCATTTGAGTGCCCGCAACAGCGGCACAAAGCAAGAACAAATTTGTGTTTTTTTGGTAGTCGCCTCCACTTTGATGTAGTGCGACCAGGGGTTTTGGCTGGCCTAGTTGAATTTTGCCTTTGCTGCCATTGGCACGCACAATTACGCGGGCGAAAAGCGCATTAAGCAAAGTGTGGACCAAAGCGGAAGAGGAAATTGCCATAGAGAAAGGGAAAAATGCCATGAAAAATTGCAATTCATTCTAACAATGATGTCAAGTGCACGCAACAGTCTCTTCCCTTAATTAGATTTACTTGCAGGCGCCAAATTCCACAACAAATGATAAGCAAACATGCAATTTTGCACGCCATTTATTTAGTCCGTTTTTCTCCATCCGCGCCCAAAATGCAAGCTGCAGGAAAAGCATGAGGAGCAGCTGGTTATCGTGGAACATCACGAACACGCGTTTGATTATTTCCACTTTACTTCGCTTCACCATGCACATGTTGTTGGTGTTGCACTTTACTCCTTCAGGCTTGTCAGTTTCTGTTGGTTCTTGAACTTTTGTTGTCTGTTGATATTTGCCGACGATAGTGAAAGAGCAACATCTTCAGCTTCAGGGTGGTGCGGGGTTACTTGTGTTTACATACTTGCAAAATGTAAACTTAACTTTTTCATGCCTGGACATCAAATTGTCTGCGGTATACTGAAATCAATGAGAATTTGAAAAATCCTTTTGGAAAGCAAAGGTAAAAATTATGACTATTAATTTAATTAGATTTAAGATCAGGGATCAACCCCTTCGTTTAGATCAGCGACAGGCACATTCCTATCTCGTGTGCATACAAAAATTCTTTAAGCAGCGCTGCTCTGACACACATAGTATAAGCTGAACAAGCGCCGCTGCGTTGCATGCTTTTTTCCTACGCCGCGACGCAGTCGTTGCTACTGAAATTGAGAGCAATTTTTGCGCTGCTCTTACACACACCAATGCAAAAATGTAAATGTATTTCTTGCCTGCCTCTGGTTTAGATTTAAAATCGGAACTACAGGGGACGAAATCGTATACGGTAAATCGGAAATTGGAATATCGAATATTAGTTTAAAAGCCTAGTCGGGATTGAATGAAGAATTTTCTCCTTTCATTATTCCAAAAAACTAGGAAATTCTTGATTTAAGTACGAAATTCTTGGCTTAAGAACAAATCGAAATAGATTTTTAAAACTTCAATAAGCCAAGAATTTCCTAATTTAAGCTCGATATTCTTGAAGATAGATTTGTGATTTAAACATAAATCGAGATTTATCTAAGAGCGCAACAGTTTGGAATCACTTAAGTGCAAAAACGAGTTGAATTATGATCATATCGGTATTACCTTCAGATCAAAAAAAGACTAATTTTAGTATTTTATGGGCTAAAATTAAGTATGTATGTTTGGTCAAAGTTCTTATTCGATCTTAAGGGGAGGTTCTTTTGGATTTTTCCGAAAATTGAGCAAACTTTGAGCATGGATTGCGGGAAAATGAAACGACATACCATCTTAGCTTCTGAACTTTTGATTCGTTGTTTATTAACGATTAAAAAAATATTCAATATCTAGGAAATTCAAAATGGCGGCTTCAAAATGGCGGATCTCGTCGACCTCTATTTTTCGCTTTGTCTAGTGTCGGGCCGCTGGTAGTGAACTGAAATTAGAAATGTAATAATTTATTGAAATTATGAAATTTCCTATGTCTTATACCTAACGACAATTAATTTTGGTCAAAATAAACCAATTTCATGGACGTTTAAAAAAAATTGACATTTTTTACCCTTTTTTTCACTTCGATCTCGTTTAAAAATTATAAATAAACATTTTTTACAAGATACTTTCACATTTTTGAATAAAAATCGACAATAAACCCGCCGCAGAGGTTTGAAAACATGGTCCGTAAGTCGACTTTGCCGTATCGCTTACTTTTCGTATGTGCGCCACCACAGACACATTACTAAACGTTAAGGTAAGTTGCTTTACCAACCGTTATTCGTTTCGGGACTTAAGGCATCATCTAGAGCCGCGCGGTGAATCGGCGCGCGTGACATGGGTATGTTTGACACGCTCTATCTCAAGAAATACGCGTCGTATCGAAATATCCCTTGGCACCTCCCAAAAAAACCCCCCCAAATATCAATCGTGCTTAAATCTTAAAAAATCCCAAATCATGCTTTATAGCGAAGGCCGGAAAAAAATACATTTACATTTTTGCATTGGTGTGTGTGAGAGCAGCCAAAAATTGCTCTCAATTTCGGTAGCAACGACTGCGTTGCGGCGTTGGAAAATGCAAGCAACGCAGCGGCGCTTGTACAGCTTATACTGTGTGCGTCGGAGCTGCGGTGCTTTGAGAATTTTCGTATGCACGAGATTCGTATACGAGATAGGAATGTGCCTGTCCCTGCTTTATAAATAGTAGGGATTTTAGCTTAAGACTAACTGCGAAAAGCTTGGGTAATACAATTTAGCAGGTAAGTGTTTTAGGTTTGTCCAGCCGGTAAGTCTCTGTACAGTGAAAGTTTTGTTTTCAGTCTTAAAATGTTTAATAAGTGAACAGATTATGGGAGCATCTTCGCTAGATCCTTTTATTGGCAAGGTAAGTTGGGTGGACCCTTAGGAGCCTTCTCCTTGCCCTGATCCCGTTTATCCTCAGCCTTTCGAGGAGACGTCTGGCAAGGTTATTGGAATGAGAGGCCACCTTGTCTAGGTACCGTGCAGCCTGGCTGTTGCCATCAACATTGCCAACCATTGGGACGCCACATTCTTTCTCGATGTCTCGAGTGCGAATAAACCACTCAGCTCCAGTGATTCGTCTGAGAATTTTGGTTTAAAGACCCTGATTTTGTTCAGGTGGGTCTTCGCGGCGATGCCATACACCTGGACGCCATACCTCCATATTGGTGCCAGGATGACCTTGTAAATAAGCACCTTGTTCTTAAGCGAGAGATTATTATTGGCGTTGAGTAGCCAACTGATTCTCTTCGCCTTGCTGTGAAGCTTGCCTGCTACTTCGGCGGCATGCAGCTTGAAGGTTAGCCTCTTGTCCAGGGTCACTCCCTGGGGCACCTCCCCATGTAGAAAGACTCCGGGGCAACTGTTTCTTCTGAGTGTGTGCGTGACACTAACACACTTCTCAGGGTTGATTGATATATTCCAGCGACAGGCCCAGTTCTCAAACCTCTTGAGGTATTCTTGCAACGCGTCTGTTGCCGAATAGACGCATCTGTCAAGTGCCATGATTGCCGTGTCATCGGCAAAGGTTGCTTTGAGGAGGTCCAGCGGTTCCTCTATGGGTATGTCCAGAGCAGTAGGCATATCTACTTTGAACAGGCTGTACAGGGTTGGGCCCAGAACGCTACCTTGAGGTACTCCTGCTCGAATCCTCTTCTTCTGGGATGCAAGGCCATCCTGGACAACTCTAAATGTCCTGTCAGTTAGGAATGATCTGGCCATTAAGAGAGCTGAGGATTGAGCCTTTCCTTGAGTTTGGCTAGTAAGCCATCATGCCTGTTGGATATCCAAGTACGCTGCCACAACATACTGCTTGGCGTGGAATCCTTCCATGACGAAATTGACCACTCTGGGTAGCTTTTCTGGGGTTCTGTGTCCCATTCGAAAGCCGAACTGGAATTTAAGGTTCCCTTTTGACTGCTGGGGTCTCCAGAATCCTTCTCAATAAGCGTCTTTCTAGCAGCTTGCCAAATGGTGGGAGGAGGCTTATTGGTCTGGACGAGTCCAGTTCATCTGGGTGCTTCCCAGGTTTGTGGAGAATCACGATATTGGCTTTTTTCCATGCACTGGGAAAGTAGCTGAGGCGTTGGACTGCATTGAAGATGAGCAACAGAAACAATACCGCCTTGTGAGGGAGAAGCTTTATTGTTCTGTTGTCCACTTTGTCTTCCCCAGGAGCCTTGTTGCTTTTGAGTGAGACAATTTCACTTTTCAAATCTTCATATGTGATAGGATTGGCTGGCAGCTCCATTTGTAGAGGGACGTCCAGTGTGTCCTGAACTAATTGCAGCCTATTGGTCGAAGCAGACGAAGCTAAGAGGCTGGAACCTTTCCTCGAGGTTGCAGGCAAAGGCTTCAGCTCGGTCCTGTGGGTGTTTAGCCCATGTTCCATCAGGATTCCTGACCGGAAATTTAGGCTGCTCCTGCCTCTTATACCTTCTAGTGAGCCTCCAGAGAGCAAACTTGGAGTCCTCTTTAGGGGTGGCATCCTCAAGGAACTTGTCTGTCGCCACTTTCCTTACCCTTTCCTTACCTGACTTGCAATCTCCTGTATATTCTGTCTATCGCAGGGTCATGGGTTCTCGTGTACTGCCTCCTCAGGCGTTTTATCAGTGCTATTAGGCCCTCTGCCGCCGGGGTCAGTACGAATCTTCTACGAGTTGTGTGTGTGGGAAGGGGGTTTGCTGGAGAAGCGTTGTTGGCTGCAGTTCTGATTTTGCTCTTGAATGAGTCAACGTCTTCAGTGGACAGGATCTCCATGATTAGGTAGAGGGAGTCACTCAACTCGTCCTGAAACCTGCGTAAGTCAAACCCAGGGAAATGATTCTTTTTCTGAATGGGGTAGTTTGGGGACTCAGGCCAGGTTGGGAAGATGGTCAAACGACAGGTCATACTCCTAGTGCACTATTAGGACATGTCCTGGCAGCCCCTTATACATGTAGAAATTCAAGCAGGTGGGTGTAGTAGTAGGTGGGTCTTGCAGTGGAAAGGACTTGTCTGGAGTCACCACAAATCGCCTGGCGCTTTGCCTCGTGGGTTGGCCCTGAAGTTACCCCAGAGCCGGTGCTTGGCATTAAAGTCTCCTTCAATGATAAATTTTTGGCCAAGTTGTCCAAGAAGCACCTCAAAATCAGATGAGTTCCATGGTAGGGATGGTGGCAGGTAAGCAGCTCCCACAAGCCTCCCACAACATTGTCGACACCAATTGGATATAATTGTTGGAGGCTGGATGGAGTTGGTAATGAATCAGCTCCTGCTTCACCAAAACACAAACTCCTCCTCTAGGCCGGCCTTCAGGGTGATCAGCTTGATAGCAGGCAAACCCATCCATAGCAAAATAGGCCCCTGCGTGCAAGAATGTTTCCGAGATTAGCATTATATTAATATTGTGCTTACCAAGGAAAAGTTTTAGCCATGTTTGAGTCGTTTTTTCCTTGTGACCTGTGCTCAGAGGCTTGACTACCTTTGGAGCTTGGTGACCCTATCATAGGCGACTTCCCAGTAAATCAACACGTAAGTCGGATGGTGACCACTCTGAGCTCTCAGAATGAGATCTGACGCTTGCAGCTGTTTGCACTTTCATTTCCTATTATCATATTTAAAGTCTTAAATCACTGAAATCAATAAAAATCAATCAATCAAAACAATTAAATCAATAGAGGTGTCCATTAAGTGTTGTATCTTTGTATATGTGCAACTTTGCAGCAGAGCTATCGTGAACACCCAATTGCACGATTTGAGTGTTGTAAGTCTTGTAAATTAACGCAATCAGCTGTTCGCTATCGTTATCGCTGAGTTTGTTATTGTGAGGGTAGTTTGAGTTGCTGCTAAAAATATAAATTCAAAAATGCCATTTAAAAGCTTGAAAGCATCACTTCTGGAATGGAGAGCATCCCAAGCAATTCACGAAATGAATGCAAATGAAGGTAAATAGGTTGGAATGCATTATGTGGTAATTTAAGTACATTAGGTAATATTTATTGCAGGTGTAGCTGACCATGTTGTGGCCGCTTCTGAATTTGACGAAATTATGGATGATTTTGTTGATGATGCAATTTGTATTTATGCGAGCCGCAGAGGCGACATAGCAAATGTGCCAAAGTCCGTTAGTTGCGGGATGTTTTGATTTAGCACATAAAGCACTAAATTACACCAAAAACCAGAAAAATTTTGCAACACTTGTCACGCTTTTATTGTTTTCTAACACTAATATTGATTTGCACTTGCAACGATTTTTGTAGTCATAGGTCGGGGTCTAGCTAAAGTGGAAATTGACTCAGTACAAATTGTTGTTGGAGCAGCTTGCACAGTGTACAATGTGCAATGATAGAACACTAAATGAACACCCTAAATGTGAAAATATTGAAGCATCAGAGACACTCAGTTATTGTAAAAACTACATAGAAGTTCTATACCATTTTGTATGATCTCAGTGAGTTCCATTGGGTTTGTTACGCAATATAAAAGAAACTTTTTATTTAGGGTTAACATTTTCTTTTACCTCATTTCATTTTAAATTCTCTAGCCAAAATCCATTCAGCTTTTGTGGCCCGAATCAATTAACTTTATGCACAAAAGCCTGAAAGCAGCTGCTGAGAATGTGCAATTAATTATGAATTTAATTGATTCAATTTCAACTTTAAATGAAACAATTTTCCTTTATGATGCAAATATATTTCTCTGGTTACACAAAGCTGATTTTGTATAAATATTATATGAAGTTGAATTCAAAACAGCTTTAATATGCACAAAAAGTGGCTTGTGTAATGTGTCACAAGCGGAGGAGCAAAAATTCTGAAGTGTCAGCAAATGTGAAAAGGTAAATTCCCTTTGGCTTTAATTTAATACAACAAATATTTTGCAGCTGCAACGGAAAATTAATAAAAAGCAAACAAACAACAAGGGACCCAGAGGACAATGATTGAAGGTGACAAAAGGACGTGTGGTGGATTGTGGTAACCCTAAGGTAAGCAGCAAACAAGGCAAAAGCAAATACAATGTAAATATTTGTATGAATATCCAAGAAATCAGTTGGAAGTCGTTAATCAAAATGAATCAAAAGGCATACAAAATAAAACCACAATTTAAGTTCGAGTTAAACTTCCAATTTAGCAAACATCTTTATAATTTGGCAGTATAATTTATAATGCGTATACGAATTAATTTCAATTATAAGCTTTGTCATTTGAATGGCCTTTCAATAGGATTAGTTTTTGACTTTGATTCATATTTTCAATCAGTTAATTGCCATGTTGTGAGTTTGTATCCCTCTTGTTTAATGTATACAAGTTTAGCAATCCCTTTTTTCAATCCACTTCCCTTCGATGCCCCGTTGCTGCATTCTCAAATTGAGAAATGGCTCTTTCCCGGCTACGTGCACAAATTCCCATCGAATTCCTAATCCCAAAACAACAATGTCGTTTGCTGGGTGGCTTTTTAATCAAACTTTTTCGTGCAGCACAAAACCGCCTTGGCGTGTTGTTGTTTGGTGTGGCTGTGTTGTTGTGGTCAACAACTTTTGGCCATATCCAACACATCAATGCAATTTGCTTGTCAGGCCATAGGGTCTGTAAAATATGTGGCTGAGATTGATGTAGTGGTTGAATTTTTAAGTCACTCAAAGTGTTTAAAATATATTAAATATCAATCAGTCCTGGCCAAGGCTAGAAATATATGAGGTGGCTCTCTTACCCTTCTTACTAGCTTTGAATTAGCCAAAACTATTTATTCTTTTCAACAAAAAATCTAATAGTTTCGTCAAAATTGTTCATTTAACTCCAAACTACCTTTCATCTAGCCCGTTTTATGTACTTTCAGTGAAGCTTTAACGCCTGCCGCTTATCTACTGCCTCTTTGCCTGGAGCAAAGAACACAATGGCTACTTTAATAGAGCAACTTTCGCTAAGAAAAGTACAAAAAAAATGCACCTAAAAGTTGTCGCCGGATGAAAAGCTGCTTAAGGACATGCAAAGCAGCTTAACCAAAGGAAAAGTTCAACTTCCTCGCCATCTGTTTCTCGGGCTCTCTTTAACCTACAATTAAGCTAATTAAGAATAGAAGGGAATTGTTATCAGCCATTTGTGTGTTTTCTGATATTTTTAGGTGTGCGCGTGACTTGAACTGGTCCGTGTCACGGTGTAGTAAGTGAACTAAAGTCCAACATTCTGAATTGGCCAGAACCATAAACTGCAGCACTTCGAGGGCGAACTGCATCAGTTCGACTAAAAACTTTAAGAAAATATGCTATGAAAAACGGAAAATGTATTACCTGAGATTAGGACAGGACTGGTAATCAAAGGGGTCCCATGTGACTTTCTGTACCCGAACTGAAAGGTAGGTATCCTGCCACAGGGACGCCATCGATTACCATAATTCGGGCTAGTAGACACCTCTCGAAAATGTTTGATACCTTGGATAGGAGACTATTTGGACGGTATGAATCGACCTCCGACGGGCTCTTCCCAGCTTTATGAATCATAACGATTTGAGACTTTTTCCACGCCTTAGGAAAGTGACCAAGTCGCAATGCAGTGTTAAAAACTAAGACCAGGAAGAGCACCTATTTTACTAGGGGGCTTTGATCACCCTACTTAAAGTATCCATCCTTGCCAGGGCCATTTTAATTCCCTCGCAGAGGGTATTATAAAATTGTCCGGACGTTCGTAACACATAGAAGGAAGCATCTCCGACCACATAAAGTAAGAAAGAAAACCAAGACAGGGAAACCCGTGGAGGGCCACAAAAACAACAGAAACCCTTGACGACTACATAGTAACTTTTAGCAAAAAGTGTCCTTTTAAGTCATCGAAGGCTATTGAGGCCAGAAATTGGGAATTCAGCTAGTGCTCCAGCTATCCGAAGACGACTACAAGATGCCAGCCTACCAAGAAGAATTGCCAGAAAAGTCCCACTTATGCGCAAAAAAAAATATCACCATGAGCAAACTTTTTGCAAGGGACCACACAGACTGGGTAGGATGCACCGGGGAGAAAAAATGGAGAAACATATTATGGTGCGATGAAACCAAAATTAATTTGTTTGTGAATGACTGTGAAAGGAATGTTCGACGCCCTAATGGGAAAGAATTCCATCCACGGCTTTACAAAAAAAAAACAAGTCAAACATGGAGGTGGCAATATAATGGTATGGGGTTGCTTCTCCTGGTACGGCGTAGGTCCAATTTATCAGACCACGAACAAAATGAATGCTGAAGAGTACAAAGCCATGTTGAAACAGCTATGGTACCGTATGCTGAGGAAAATATGCCAATACGTTGGGTATTTCAGCAAGATAATGATCCAAACACACATCAAGGCTGTTATCTAATAATTTCGAGGACCAAAAAGTTGACGCTCTGAAGTGGCCAAGCCAATCCCCCGACCTTAACCCCATTGAAAAGTTGAGGGGAGACTTAAAAAAGAAATTGGCAAAGCATTCATTTTCAAATAAACAAAAATTATGGGAAGTTGTCCAAAAACTGTGGTATGAGACACCAGTAGAGACCTGCCAGGCTCTTATTAAAAGTATGCCAAAGAATAGCAGTAGTGGCCAAAAATAGAGGTGGCTACACTGGATACTAAGTTAGGAAATACTAATTTACCTAAAAAAAAGAAGACAAAATGGAAATTAAAATTTTTTTCTTACCAACACATGAAGGATCTATTATGATCACACTGAAAACGTATCTGAAACTCAAAATGATCTCTTTTATGTTATATTCGGGCCTGTTCCGAATTCCGAAAACGAGTGGAATTGTCGCAAATCGAGTTGATTGCTGTTTTGAATTCCGCAAATCGACAAGAATTGTCGTTTTCAAAACGTGCGCTGCAGAGTCAGTGGAATTAAAAGTAATTGCTTATTAAATCAGTAAAATACTTCCCCAATATGATTAACCAAAAATTCGAAATTAGTTGAACATTTTTAAGATTGTTTAACATCATTACTTAAACTGTTTAAGATTGAAGAATAATTTAATTGAATTTTTTTATAAACATCTATAAAATATTGCATGAAAAACAAAACCGAGCGGCCGCGACCAAACCAGCTGTTCTGAATTCCACTTTATTTTTTAGTCGATTTCGAACATCAATCGGCGGCTGCTAGGGTTGCTGCATATGAATTTATTTAATCGGACCGCACTTTTCTATTTCACTTAGCTATGTTTGAACCATATTTGATATGACTATGCAAAGTAATATTTAAACACTGGTTTAAGTAAAAATAAATGCATTTAAAGAGTAAATAAAAGCTTTATAAATTTACATTATAGCGACGATGACAACTCTGGCTACTGACGATATACACAAACACGTGCGCAGGCCAGCCAGTCAGCTGTTTTTCGAAACCGAGTCCGAAAAGTCGAAACGTAACCAAATCGTTCGGAATTGAGAACAGCAAAAAGTAAAACGCTCGTTTTCGTTTCGTTTTTACTTTTTGAAAACGTTTGGAATTCGGAACAGGCCTGATTATTATTCATGTTACAATTAAGTTTATTTTTATTAAAAACAAATAGTTTAAGAACCAATGAGAACAAATTTTAAGTTTGAAACAATGAATAAAACTGTTTTCTGTTACATATTAATATGATTAGGTGTGTATATGTATTTTTGATCAGCATGACGAGCAGAGTTGATTTTTTGTTTTCAATGGAAACGCCCCCAAACTTCGTATTTCTTAGTTGGTAAAGCTCCATTTACACGACCGGATCGCTCAGCTGAGCTTTCGTTACCTGAGCAACTCAGGTGAGCAACTCAGTTCAGCGTTTACACATGCCTGAGTAGCTCAGTTACAGTTACAGAACCATTGGTTCATGAAAATTATCTAGTTCATTTGTGAATTGGCAGCGCAGATTGCCTATTTTGGTGTTTTGCACTCAAATTGTCAGGAGGAGTCATACAGCGCGGATTCGGCTTTAAACTGTAGGTCCCTTTCTCTTGTGCTAAAATTAGAAGCGCACAAGCCAAGAGATTGAGAGAGGCTCGGCTTTGGCCCCTCGGGGCTGTTGTCATCTTGACAAGCCGATTTTACTTTACTTTACTCTGACCACCAATCACATCGACGAAAAATGAGTTGCCCAAGTTTTCGTAAATACGCTAATGAAGTTTTTCGCTAAGTCGGATGAGGAGATAATGCAATTTGTGGAAGATCACGACTGCATTTTAAAGTCAAAAAAGTGTCCAAAATGCGGTTCAAAGTGCACGGCAGCGAATGGACGTTTCCGGTGTAGGAAGATAATGACCGTCCAGAAAGGAGCTCATAAGAAGTAGCAAAAAATAAAGTACGAGTTTTTTGAATTGGCTAAATTTTTTTTTTAAAAATCGCGCGATTTTTAAAAAAAAAATTTTGACTGCGGCGCTACTTTGAATAGTACGCCGCATAGCAACGCTTCTAGGTATAAGATCAACTATTGAGTCGACTTGGAACCATTTGATTATAAAGGTCTTTAAAAATTTATAGAAGTAAACCTTAATGGCCATACTACTAATGAGTATGTCATAAACAATTTTTTAAGTTCACTCACTTTAATTCGATCCTGAAAGTGTTGATAGTCAAAGTGACCAGATGACCTTAGTGTGGCAAACTTAATTGAAGGATATAAATTTTAAAAATTGTTTAGGACATACTATTAGTAGTATGGCCATTAAGGTTTACTTCTATAAATGTTAAAAGACCTTTTTATAACCTAAATGGTTCCATGTCTATTGATCACAATAATTGATCTTTCTACCTAGAAACGTTGCCAGTGGGCTTTAAAGAGAGGGATATAATAAGGGTAGACCCCCGGGCGTTCTTTTAATCACTAAGTGAAATAAAGTTTCCGGGTGTTATTTCACTTTTATTCAATGTATAGCGCCATTTTTATACTAGGAAACGAAGAAAGAGTCGGTAAATAGCACATCTATACAAATAAATATAAATTATTTTTGAGAAATAATGACAGTTAAGGCAAAAAACAATCTGTTTTTATACAAAAAAATGCAACTTTCAAAAAAATTTTTATTATAAAACCGGGGAGTCCCCCGCGATCTGAAGACGTCCCAGTTCTTGTAAATTCGCGGTCCATCGAGGATATTTTTTTCAGAATTTTTGAAAAACGGTAAATAAATTGTACTTGAAATTTACTTCTAATCAAATTCCTTCTTCAGGATAATCCAATTAGAGATTTTGGGCCTCTCTGTCAAACAAAAATGCTTTGCTAGAGTTATTGTGTACTTTGCTCAAATATGTAAAAAGAAGAAACTAATAAAGAGTTCATGGGATCCTCCATCGTATTTAACGGCGAAATTTTGCGATTATGTTTAAGCCGAAAGATCCGTAAATTTTTGTTACTGGCCTCCAAGGCTTCTTCCGACATCATACCAATTGGGAGTGGTACACTTTCTATAATATTGGCTCCATGAATCAACATCTTGTGTACTGAGCAAGGCATGTAAAACCATGGATATTCTCGTATGAAAATCTGTGCAGTTTCCAAAGCGTACTAGCGAAATCGGTCAGGTTTTTTTGAATACCCGGAGACAATACAGCGCAAAATAACACCAAGTGTTTTAATTAGATCATGGCTCACTCCAGAAATTTGTGCACACAACTGAGAATTTTCAAAAAACCTTCGAGCCGTATTCCCACTATTAGTGTTGAAAGAACCTTGTAGATAGAAGGTTCGAACCTTCTGGACATATTTAGTATTCGGGATTTTTTATCGATTCGCTGACGAAATTTTAAAGAAAGGAAAAGAAACAATTATGGGCAGCACCGGTCGCAACGGTGATGGGCAGCACTTCACAGGTACAGAGCATGTTTTTCTTTCTTGTTTTTTTAAATGAACTAAGTCAAAATCAAAACAATTTAGTTTTTGGAAATAAATGAATGATTCAAATTATTCTTAATTCAATGTGAATGATTCTCAGGATTGCTTAAAAAAATTAATCATTCATTTACAGCCCTGGTACATAGTACATAATCAGATGCTGTGTTTAGGTGAGTACTAAGCTTTATTAAATATGTAAGTTATAATATTCACATTTTACACAGATTCGTGTGATTAAGTTTCATAATTTACGAAATGGTACCATAGAACTTAAGATCAGCGCGATGAATGCCATAAGCATACCAACGAGTGATGACGGCATAATCCCCTTCAGGAACTGGTAACTCTTTAGTTACTAAATCATTTATAAAATCAAATGGCACCTTTTCCCATATTAAATCGTGCTGTAAATAAATCAAAATCACTCACATAATTCTCTATCAACAAATTTTAGAGTACTTACATCATAAGGACATGTGTGATTCAAATTAGAATGTGAACCAAGAAGTCTATAGAAATATTTGATGACGGGATAACTGTTTTTAGACGCCATGAATTTGCACGCATCGAAGGTGATATTATATAGAAAAGGCTTGTAGCCATTAAATCGTTTTAAAACATCCAAGTTCACCTGAAAACAAAAATTGTTAGTGTTAAGTATATAAATAATGCGTATGAAATTTACCGAAATTTTCGTAATTGGCAGTTTATGCAGTAGAACTTTTATGGAGAAGTATTTGTAGGTCCGATTAACAGATTTTAGAAAGCAATAGTCGAATTCAGCGAAGGATTTATCCAGTGGAATGCATTTTATATTAGTCATCTCGAACCGACAGTCAAGCTACATGCAATGTGGTAAGTATTCAAAATAAAACGTAAGCTAGCAACAATTTTGCCACATAGTTACCTTTTTTACTTTACATAAAAGTAGAATAACCCAAATCAAAATTTGGCCTTTAAGACACTTCATAGCTGCTCAACGGGGTGTTCAAAAATGACCGATTATAGCGTTTTTATGACAACATTTCACTATCTTTAAATACTTATCTTAATTATGCCATTAAAATTTAAAATGCTTTTTTCAAATCAATCAGTTCACTGAACTGAAACAATTGATAAATTTGCCAAATATGTTTCATAATGGCCCAGATACGTAATTCACATCGAATTTTGAATCTGATAACCATTTGCAGACCCTATAACTCAACAAGGTAAGCACTAAATTTTACATTTTTTGACTCACAGAAAACATAATTTTTTGCGAAAAGGATGTGAAAATCGTATTTTAGCCGGCCCATTCTGGTTCCTGGTCGAAAAATTTTGCTATTTAATAATTTCATTATCTTTGAAACCACCCCTCTCTCAATTGTTGAGTCCATTAAAGAACATTAGCCCAGGGCTTAACTTTGACTTTTCTGCTTTGAGTAGCTTTGTTGGTCAGCTACTTAAATTAATGAATTAGTTGTTCCTCACAAATTTGACCAAAATGTGGAAAACTTTAATTAGCAAAGCTTAATGCGTCACCTTTTCTTTGTTAACACAATACAATTAGCTGGAAATTGAGTGGTGGAAGAGGGGATTGGATGGGCATGCAAGGACTCAGATGGGACTTGGCTCGGCCAAAGTTTTGTATACCCTTGCAACTTCCATTGAAAACAAATAAGTTTTTCTAACTGAGACTACTTTTTGGACCTTACTTTTCTATGGGATCTATACTACATATAGATGTATATAGATGTCTGATTTCGAGCAAGCTTGGTGAAATCTTGGAAAATCATAATACACTGTTTATTACGAAATTTGGAGGCGATCCCATTTAAAACTAACAAGTTTTTCTCACTAGAACTTCTTTTTCGACCGATCATTCATACTGCAGCTATATGCTATAGTTATCCGATTTTTATAAAACTTTGTAGAAATATGTTGAAAAATATAAAATAGAAAAAAAAAAAAAAAAGGGAAAAAAAAAAAGAGGATTGGGGGGGGATGGGCGTGAACCCAGTCAAACAGAACTTGTACTCTTTACCAGGAAGTACAAAATTCCTAACCTTATCCCTCCCAAAATCAATGGAGTAAGTCTTGAATTTGGCGACATTGCCAATTTACCTGGGAGTCATTCTGGATAGGAAACTATTCTGGAATGACAACATAAACGATCGCATAAAAAAGGCAACCGTCGCTCTTTTCTCATGCAAAAAGGCTATAGGCCGAAAATGGGGCTTCTCCCCGTATATAGTACATTGGCTTTACACAGCTATAGTACGTCCTATACTACTCTATTGTTCACTAGTTTGGTGGCCAGCACTCGGGAAACAATTCGTCCTGAACAATATGAACAAAGTAACAAAGCAACACCCACGGAAGCGCTTAACACCATATTTCATCTCGTACCACTAGACCTAGTAGCAAGGCAGATGGCTAGCACAACAGACTACGAGAATACGATACCTGGAACGGGGGTAATTCCGGGCACTCAACTAATACTCGCTAACCAAGCGGGTATACCTTTAAACATAAAACAAACAGCAAGGGTATTTTTAAATGAATTAAGTCAAAATCAATTCAATTTAGTTTTTGGAAAAAAAAGAATGATTCAAATTATTCTTAATTCAATGTGAATGATTCTCAAGATTGATTCATAAATGAATCATTCATTTACTGCCCTGGTACATTGTACATAATGTGGAACCTGATATTATTAGTTTAGCATAAAAATAACCAAGTCCAAAGAGATTATTCTGAATACAATTTTATTGTTATAATTTCGAACTGTTTGCTATCACAGATGGGAGAAAACTGACATTCTATGTTTATATTTTGTTTTACTAGATATGTTGTCGGTTGGCATTAGACTCATGTCTATGTGATCATATTCCTTTCCAACAATAATCAGATGCTGTGTTGAGGTGAGTACTAAGCTTTATTAAAGATGTAAGTTATAATATTCACTTTTTACACAGATTCGTGTAATAAAGTTTCAAAATTCACGAAATGGTACCATAGAACTTAATATCAGCGCGATGAATGCCATAAGCATACCAACGAGTGATGACAGCATAATCCCCTTCAGGAAATGGTAAAACTTTAGTTACTACATCATTTATATAATCATATGGAACCTTTTCCCATATCAAATCGTGCTGTAAATATATCAAAATCACTCACATAATTCTCTATCAACAAATTTTAGAGTACTTACATCATAAGGACATGTGTGATTCATATTAGAATGTGAACCAAGAAGTCTATAGTAATATTTAGCGACGGGATAACTGTTTTTAGACGCCATGAATTTGCAGGCATCGTAGGTGATATTATATAGAAAAGGCTTGTAGCCATTTAATCGTCTTAAAACTTCCAAGTTCAACTGAAAACAAAAATTGTTAGTGTTAAGTATATAAATAATGCGTATGAAATTTACCGAAACATTCGTAACTGGCACTTTATGAAGTAGAACTTTTAAGGAGAAGTATTTGTAGGTCCGATTAACAGATTTTAGAAAGCAATAGTCGAATTCAGCAAAGGATTTATCCAATGGAATGCATTTTATATTAGTCATCTCGAACCGACAGTCAAGCTACATGCAATGTGGTAAGTATTCAAAAAAAAACGTAAGCTAACAACAATTTTGCCACATAGTTACCTTTTTTACTTTACATAAAAGTAGAATAACCCAAATCAAAATTTGGCCTTTAAGACACTTCATAGCTGCTCAACGGGGTGTTCAAAAATGACGGATTATAGCGTTTTTATGACAACATTTCACTATCTTTAAATACTTATCTAAATTATGCCATTAAAATGTAAAATGCTTTTTCAAATGGTAATCAATCAGTTCACTGAACTGAAACAATTGATCAATTTGCCAAATATGTTTCGTAATGGCCCAGATACGTAATTCACATCGAATTTTGACTCTGACAACCACTTTTAAATCCTGTAACTCAACAAGGTAACCACTAAATTTTACATTTTTAAATTCACAGAAAACATAATTTTTGCGAAAAGGATGTGAACCTCTTTTAAACCGGCCCATTCTGGTTCCAGGTCGAAAGAATTTCCTTATCTTTGAAACCTTCTCTCCCCTCTCTCAATTGTTGAGTCTATTAAAGAACATTAGCCCAGGGCTTAATTTTGACTTTTCTGCTTTGAGTAGCTTTGTTGGTCAGCTACTTAAATTAATGAATTAGTTGTTCCTTACAAATTCGACCAAAATGTGGAAAACTTTAATTAGCAAAGCTTAATGCGTCACCTTTTCTTTGTTAACACAATACAATTAGCTGGAAATTGAGTGGTGGAAGAGGGGGTTGGAGGGGCATGCAAGGACTCAGATGGGACTTGGTTTAATTAATTAAATTATGCTTGTTCTTTCATTTTCTTGTTATTACATGCATTTTTAAAGGGCTTTGTTCATTAAGGCTAAGTGCTTGCAGTACACGACGCGAATGTTCTTGGCTTAAGAAATTAAAGAAAGATTAAAATTTCAACTTTGCGTATACTTATTACCAGTATGGATAAAGGAGCTCCAGCAATAAAAGTTTACCATCAGAGAGCAAACGAACTTGGGAAAAGTGTCAGGAAAGGACAACCGGAGAATATTTTGGAAGATGATTTAGTGGATTCACATTGAGAGAAATAATGGAGAAAACCCATGCGACGAAAATCAACACTTACCATCTTATTGTTGATTATAAAGCCGCTTTTGACACACCGATAAGGTCAAAGTTCTTTGAAGCCCTGTCTACTTTTGGTATACCAGCAAAGTATGTTCGACTTTGCATGATGACGTTGAGAAGCACACAAAGCTCCGTCAAAAATAAAAAAAGAACCTCTCCGAGCCTTTCAATACCAGAAGAGGTTTTAGGCAGGGTAACACCTTATCGTGTAACTTCATTAATCTGCTGATGGAGTATAGTGCCCAAATGCTCAGGCACCATTTTTTATAAAGATGTAATGCTACTTGCATATGCCAATGACATTGACATAACGGAAAAGACGAAATAGCGGAAATAGGACGAAATTCTTAGCGCGCAGTGAGCCTACGCGTCTTGGACAATCTGTTGCAATGGGAGAGTACAACTTTAAAGTTGTAAAGAACTTTGTCTACATCGGAACGATAATCACCAGCGAAAACAACATCTGTCTGGAGATCAGAAGAAGAATAACTCTTGCAAACCGATGTTACTACGGGCTTAGTAAGGAGTTTAAGAACAGAGCCCTCTCTCGGAAAACGAAAATTGCGCTATACAAGTCGCTTATCATCCCAGTCCTGCTATACGGCGCAGAAGCATGGACAATAACAAAAGAGGATGACAATTGGCGTGTTCGAGAGAAAAGTCCTTCGGAGGATTTGGCGGCGAATTTTGCTTCCGAATGAATCTCGAACTGTATGAGCTCTATGGGGACACTGACCTAGTCAAGCGCATAAAACAACAGCGGCTGCGCTGGCTTGGACATGTTTCTCGTATGGATGAAGAAGCTCCAGCAAAAAGAGTGTACAGGAGGAAGGCGAACTCTTCGCAACTCAGTAGGTTGTGGGTTAAACGGCATGGTTGCCAGAACGGGTACTCAGTACGACTCAAGGTTAAAGTTGAGACGTCTTACAGGGCAGGGGACGTAATAAAACGTGACAAGTATAAAGTTGAGAAAGTGGGTGAAGGGGATGGAACTTGTAAAATCGAAACCAGGTTAGAAGTTGTAAAGGCATGGGAGGGGCGAGGCCAAAATTGAAAATAAACGATCCTGCGTATAACAAAAAATTTTTCATACATGTCAAACCTCTATCGTATACCATCTCTGAGATCTGTTTGTTCATACAGAGTATAAAAATCAAGCGAGCAGCATCAGCAAGCCCGAAGGTATCCAAATTGGCCTTTGAAGAGAGTTATTCATAAGTTTATGGCAAATTTTTCAAATTCGATCGTCAATTACAGGCCAGAGCGGTGGTTGAATTTTAAGTTAAAACACTTAAGCCCATAGACTCTTCTATTATCACAAATTTGTTTTCATTTATAACGGCTGAATGGACAAAGCTACAGGCGGTTAATCCCGAAAAAATGAATTAAAATTCAGCCAAAGGAATGGTGGAGATCGGATAATTGATAGTCGAGTTATGAGGAAAACAAACAGTTATGGGCAGCACCGGTAGCAACGGTGATGGGCAGCACTTCACAGGTACAGAGTATGCTATAGTCAGGCTTGACAGACTTTCTTACATGTTTTTCCTTTAGTTGAGTCCAGCCGATCGATGGCTTGCAAGTAGGATAAGAGCGCGTAACATCTAGTACCCACAATATGGCATCGGCTGCTTAACGCAATATAGGGCCCACTGCCTATTAACATAGAACCCACGTATGTGCTGTTAAGCGCAAGAATACTTTTATAAGTCGGTCGTGCAAGCTGTTAAGTGCAAGGAAATCGTTACGCCTGCTTCTTCTTCACTCAATTTTTGTATGAAACTTTCGTCGTTACTTCGTATGTCCGTCTGGACCTTTACCCTTAAATATCTGCTTTGTCAAGCAGCTATCTGGTGTAGGAGGGATAGACTCAGCGCTTGTTTAATGAGTACGAGGTTCGAGTCCCAATGGGGGAAGTTTACATTTTTATACTCTGTACCAGAGGTACACAGAGTATATGAAGTTTGTGCAAAAGTATTTTGCTACGCCCCCTCCCGCCCCCGCAATATCGAAAAAACTTCATATCTCTCACAGTTTTATAGATACTTCGAACCTTCGGTCATAATTAGTATTCGGGAGTCTTTATCGATCCGCTGAAGGAATTTTTAAAGATCAGATGAACGATATTAAAGTTATAAGGAAAACCAAGATTTTTGAAGTAAGCCAGGTAATTGGAATCCTTTTGCAAGGCAGACCAGCCAAGTGGTTTTAGTAAGCTCAATTACCAAATGTGGACAAATCCAAACTTATCGACCGAATTTTCAGGTAAAAATACAAAATACAAATTGTGCAATTATAAGATACCGCAATCGAAAATTAGATGTTTAGATAAAATGTGACACTTTTATCGCTTTGATTTTTTCCCATCCCATATCTCTAATTTGCGATCCCTGGAAGGAACCATTTCCTAAGTTTGTATTTGATCGTCATGACGAGCTGAGTTGATTTAGTTCTGTCGTCTGTCCATCCGTCTATCAGCCTGTTTCTATGAACACCGGAAGAATATATCGAAAAGCTTATCATATAAAAAAAAACAGGTTGTGGCAACCATCATCTCTCGACTCGATAACAATCATCACCGATCGAGCTATCATCCCTAACGCAAGATGGAGTACGAGTGACGCGTGGCTTCGATCAAAAGACTATAATTATATTATAAGATTTCAGATATGAATAAATAATGTTAGTGGAACAAAAAGCTGACTTTTGGTTCACAAAAGCCTCACCCCGACAGTTACGCCATTTGGACTTCATCTCGCAGTTTTTAACAAGTATCGTCCCACCTTGCTGGTGCCGACAACACAGTGGCTGACGCTTTGTCGCGCCTCAATGCAATTTCAATGCCCACTGACGTTTCGCTGGAGAGGATTGAAACTGCTCGAAGCGACGATTCCGAACTAGCACCGCTACTACAAGGCAGCACATCACTCAAATTCCAGTTGGTTTCATTTAACAATAATGCCAAAGTGTACTGCGACGTTTCCACTGGATTGATCAGACCGAACGTGCCACACAAACTACGATTTCCAGTTTTTGCCTCTGTGCATGTTTTGTGTTACCCTAGTGGAAGAGCAACCCTACAACAAGTTCGACAAAAGCTCGTCTGAGAAAAGATGTTATTTTTTGGGAAAGGAACTGCCTACCTTGCCAGCGAGCTAAGATTGATCTTCTCAACTCGCACATTCCGAACAAGATAGACATGCCAGAAAACCGCTTCGATGATATCCATATAGTCATTGTAATAATGCCTCTCGTAAACGGATATCCGCGCTCCATAATGATTGATCGTTTCACAAGGATATGTCTGCCAGCACGGTAGCGATAGCATTCTGGACTCACTGGGTGGCACGGTTTGGTTCTCCTTCTATGATCAGAACTGATCAAGGTACCCAATTCGAATCCGCGCTTTTCAAATCATTAGCATAGCTGTTGGGTAGCAAGCACATCCACACCACGGCGTACCAGCCCCAATCTAATGGCATGGTTCAACGTTCGCATTGATCATTGAAAGCTGCTCTAATATGCAGCCCTAATACACCTTGGATAGAGTTATTGCCGACAGTGCTACTTGGATTGAGAACTTGCTACAAATAGGATTTGGCTACATCCTCAGCTGAACTTGTCTACGGAAGGCACATCCGTCTCCCAAATGAATTTTATGACGATTTGGATAAACCCTTCAATCCACTGGACTTCGCGAACAAATTCGTTCTGTACGTCCAGTACCAGCAGCACACCATATCAAAAAGAGTATGTTTATCCACAAACACCTCACGGACTGTTCACATATCCTTCTTAGAACCGATGCAGTACGACAACCTTTGGAACCGCTTTAAGCTGGTCCTTATGAAATAGTCGAGCGATCAACAGATCGGGTATACATTATTAAAATTAACGGAAAAGATGTTGCCGTCTCCACCGATCGTCTTAAGACCCCCTTTATTCTCGGAGAAGATCCAAGCAACAGCCCTCCAACTGGACTGATCAAACCACTTCGAACCTATGAGAGGGCCAAATGACATTCGCTCCCTACACGGTCACTGGAGGGGGAGTACTGTGGCAACCATGGCCACACTGATCATGCCGATCACGCATCATCCCTCGATAACAATCATCACCGATCGAGCTATCATCCCTAACGACAAAATTGAGTACGAGTGGCGCGCGGCTTCGATCGAAAGACAATAATTCTATTATAAGATTTAAGTTATAAATAATATTAGTGGAACAAAACGCTGACTTTTGGTTCACTAAAAGGTCACAGAAGAGGCGCCATCTATTGGTCAGCTTTAGAAATCACTCAGATAGCATTGTTCAAAGTGAAAATGAAATTATTTTATAAAATCATTTTATACAATCTTCGGCCGAGCTTAAGTTAACTTTCCTCTATTTATATGGGTTGTATTTAGTAAATTCATCAATCTTTTCGCATCAATGAACTGTTTAAATACCATTTTTATAAAAGCATTTTAAATTATAAATGCACAATTACACTGAAATTCTAATTGCTACATTTTTATAATTAAGATTAACATTTACTGATAGTGAAATATTTTAATAGAAATGCTATTGTTAGTCAGTTTTGAAACCCCGCTTAAGCAGCTATGAAGTGTCTTAAATTCCAAATTTTGACTTTGGTTATTCTACTTTTATTTAAAGTAAAAAAGGTATGGAGAAATATTGTTGATAATTTACGTTTTATTTTTCATACTTACCAATTAACTTGAAGCTTGATTGTCGGTTCGAGATGACTAACTTAAAATGCATTCCACTGGATAAATCCTTTGCTGAATTTGACCATTGCGTTATAAAGTCTGTAAATCGAACCTACAAATATTTCTCCTTAAAAGTTCTACTGCATAAACTGCCAATTACGAATGTTTCGGTAAATGTCATACTCATTATTTTTATACTTAACACTAACAAGTTTTGTTTTCAGGTGAACTTCCAAGTTTTAAGGCGATCCAATGGCTATAGGCCTTTTCTTTTACAATATCACCTTCGATGCTTGTAAGTTCTTGGCGTCCAAAAACAGCTTTCCCATCGTCAAAGATTTTTATGGAGTTGTTGAATCATATTCTAATATGAATCACACATGCCCGTATAATGTAAGTTTGCTGAAATTGTTGATGGATTAATTGCTATGTGAGTGATCAAATTTACAGCACGATTTAATATGGGAAAAGGTTCCATTTGAAAATATAAATGTTGCAGCAAGTAAAGTTTTACCATTTCCGGAAGGAGATTATGCCGTCTACATGCATTGGTATGCATATGGCATTCATCGCGCTGATGTTAAGTTCTATGGTACCATTTTGTAAATTATGAAACTTTATTTCCCAAATCTGTGTTGAATGTGATTTTCTTTAATAAATTTAATAAACAAAATTCGAAATAAAAGGAGTTAGCGAAATTTTTAATGTCGATCTACGACTTTACATATGGGCTTACCACCAGAACGAAAAAGATCTAAGACTGAGAACTTAATCCTGCCCGACTTCGATTTACCCGTTATTCAGGGAATGAAGTATTCAATAGCCATCCCAAAAACTAAAAAGGCATTAGCATAAATGTAACCATATTAACATTACGTTAACAGACAGCGCATGCATGCTGATTAGTAATCACTTTTTAAATGAAGACAGATTGAAGTGAAAAGTCGGAATTTATACCAATTTAATATCCCTCTTTCCATTTAAAACTGCAAATCCAAAATATGCAAAATGTATTTAATAGTTTTAAAATTAATTTGAGTATAAAAATTAGTACTTAAATGTTATTTATTTTCAATTCTGTGCAAGTGTTTTCAACCTTTAGAGCTCACAAAAGTTTTATGTTTAAAATCCCCAGTAAACTAGCTTATATCCTTGTTCCGCTGGCACATTTTACCGATCTTTCTCTGGATGTTCTAATTGACCTGATTCTTTTTGTAGATTTCCTCTTTAAAGTTAAATGTCCAAACGGGTGATCGTCCATGACGGATGAACAAGCCATTTTAAATTTTAAAGTAACACCAATAAGAACAGTTTTGTGTCAATAGCGTTGTCATGGGGGAGAGTTTTTTAGTTAGTGACAGAAGGTTTTAACACAGAGGTAGAAATTTATAATTACTTATATTTTTACGAACACTGAACACTGGGAAGGAATGGAAAACTAACCGGTAGAAACTAATAACGTCGTTTTCTTTGGTCTTACAAGTGTACAAATAGGGAAAAGTTAACTTCGGCTCGGCCGAAGTTTTGTATACCCTTGCAGCTTCCATTGCAAACTAAAAAGTTTTTCAAACTAAGACTACTTTTTGGACCTTACGTTTCTATGGGATCTATACTATATAGATGTCTGATTTCGGCAAAACTTGGTGAAATCATGGAGCATAGTACACTGTAAAGTTTTTCTCACCAAAACTCTTTTTTTTGACCGATCATTCAAACTGCAGCCATAGTATATGCTATAGTCATCCGATTTTGATAAAACTTTGTAGAAATGTGTTAGAGTATATAAAAAAATTTGCCAATAAAAAGGACGTTTTCATTAAAAACAAAAAAGTTTTCCTCACTCGAACTAGTTTTTCGACAGATCGTTCCTATGACAACTATATGCTATAGTCATCCGATTTTGACCAAACATTGTGGAATTGTGTAAAAAGTATATGAAAAAAGTGTATGCCATTTATAAAGACGTTTTCATTAACAACCAAAAGTTTTTCTCACTAGAACTGTTTTTCGACAGATCATTCCTATGGGAGCTATATGCTATAGTCATCAGATTTTGACCAAATTAAGTCAAATCATGGAAAAGGATAGTAAACTAAGAAACACGTACTTTGGAGGCGTTTCCATTGAAAACAAAAAAGTTTTTCTCACTAAGACTAGTTTTCCGACCGATCGTTCCTATGGCAGCTGTATGCTATAGTCATCCGATCCGGCCGGTTACGACAAATGTGCAGCGTATATGTACCAGAAGACTTCGTGCAAAGTTTGGTGCTCCGTCAAAATAGGAAAGAACCTCCCCGAGCCTTTCGATACCAAAAGAGGTTTTCGGCAGGGCGACATCTTATCGTGTGACTTCTTTAATCTGTTGAGTGAGTATGCCTTTCACGAACGACCAATTGTATTGTTTTCCTCTTGCTGTACCCATTCGCTGACCGTTTTGACGCGAGCGAGAAAATAAAGTACTTTTGCGTTTGTATGCGTGTATGTGAGTAATGCATATTTTCACACAAACCACACACACAAAAAGACCGTTTGCGCTGAGTTTCATTTTTTCATCTGCTGACTTTTGTTGTGCGATCGCTCTCTTTGTTATTGCATGAGCATAACAAGAACTGCTCAACTCAAACGCAGAGAAACGAAGTTTTCTGCTCGGAGAGCAAGTGTGCATGGTTTTGCCAGGGGTTCCCCAAGAAAGAGGCTCTCTGCCTCTCTCTGTCTCTCTCTAACACACTTTTGAGGCTTTGCTTCGGCACGCATTCGGCTTGAATCGTCGAATGTGTTCGGCCCCCCAAGGGCATGGCTGGGGATCACTGGTTTATGC